>JAKCPI010023213.1:0-12391 GCA_023213315.1 Euborellia annulipes | reverse complement strand
TTATATATAGATTATTTAAGTATTGGAAAATTCGGCATCTAAGGCCATTTAGAGCCCATCCCTATTTATTTCAAATGATTGATAGTCAATTGAAATGAAATAAATTTTTCTCGCTTGAAACGGGAAGCGGGTCCGAACCCGCGACGTTTGGTATATGAGGTTAGCACGCTAACCTCTACGCCAAGCCCCGAGGGCAGGAAAATTATTATTACTTCGTATTCCAATCCAGTGCCTGCTTGAAGATTTTGTTAGAATATATAAATGCAAAGAATACATAGATATTTCTCTATACTTTTACTATGGGAGAAATCATAAATTTATGAATTAATAACGCAAAAAGTTATAAGAATTCCGGGACCTAAGTATTTTTCCTGGACTCTCCAAAACTTTCTCTATAAGATTGCAAAAATTCGTTTCAAAATTCCAACGGGAAGTTGATCAAACAGAGTCTGTCACAGACGGACAGACGCAGTGGCGTACCGAGAAGGGGGGCGGAGGGGGCGGTCCGCCCCAGGCCCCGAGCCTGCACAGGTCCCCATATATTTATAAAAAAAATTGAATGAAAATTTCTCTTTGAGAGGCCCCGGGGCCCTCAGGGCTCAAGTAAAAAACGGAAAATTTACATAAAAAAAAAAAATTTAATGAATGAAGGAGAGGGATATTTAAAGATAAGCACCCCCCCCAAAAAAAAAAAAAAATTCAATATAAGGCCCCTCTTCTAGTGCCGCCCCAGGTCCCCAACTGACTCGATACGCCTCTGGACAGACGGACACTCCGCTATTATATATATATATATATATATAGAAGAATATAAAATAAATACATTTTGTAAAAGTGTGCTGATCCTCGCGGGCCGTAAAAATGTTCAAGGCGCCCCCCCTGGCCTATATATTAGCAAAAATGTTGTGTTTGATAGGAAGTCGAGGTCTTAATTTCAATTTGAATGCATTGATAATAAAATAAATCTTGTTTTAATTTATGCTCTGCCTTTTATCGATTTTGCACTTGTTTATGATGATTGTTTAAATATTATAATCCCTCTCTCACAATAATAATCGTATTTAAATAACGAATAGCGAACGATTTTTTTTTAATTAACTCAATTTGCAATCAATCCGCGCGCTCTCTTTCTAATTGAATTTTTATTCCCATGCTTGCTTGCTTGCTTGCTCTGTTTGTATGGTTTCTTTTTTAGCGAGTAAAAAAATTAGATTTTTAAACAATCTTGAAATATAAAAAGAGAGAAGAGATCGAGTATTTGAATAAATATTTTTTTTTTTATTTGGGATTTTTTTTTAAAGAAATTAAAAGTTTTTAATCAAATTCTCGAATTTCTTAAGAGGAAAATGAAATAATTTTATTAAAATAGATGTTCCACTTCAAAAAGATAAAAAGATTTTCATTTTTATTAATAAGTTTAGTAAAAAAAAAAACTTTACCCTTCCAATTTAATGAATTACTTGTGGCAACAAACACACCAGAGGTAACCAAATTTTCGGCAAGGATTTAAATCTATTCAGTGGCGTAGGGAACTTAAATCGCGCCCGGGGTACAAAACCTTTTAGCGCCCCCCCCCCCCCATATCATATTAAATGTAAAATATACTAGCAAATTAATAGTCATAGGCTCAAGCTAGGCTTTAAATTTGAGACAAAATTATCCAGCAATTTTACTTTCTCTTAGAAATATATAGAGAGAGAAAGTATTGCGATCATGTCAAAAATTCGATGTCGAGATTTTGATGGATATACATGTTTTGAGGTCCCCCTGAGTCCAAAAAAAGTGGGTCCCGCAAATTGGTCTGTGTGTGTGTGTGTGTGTATGTGTGTCTGTGTGTGTGTCTGTGTGTGTGTCTGTGTGTGTGGACAGATTTTTAGCATGAAGGAATTGAGCTACCGGATTGAAATTTTATATTTAACTTAGGTACCTTCCCACACGCTCAAAATAAGCTTTTGAACAAAATCGGCCAAAAAGTACTAGTACTTTACTGATGTACTTTTTCAGTTTTTTTCGATTTTCTCAAAATTTGCTCCAAATTCAAAAATCAATTATTTTTTAGATGCTCTTTAAAATGTATATTCTCATTTTGCCGTTGAAATCTTCTGAAGACCACTTTACTCTTGTTCTTCATAGGAAAGATAGAAATGGTTGCCATGGTAACGGAATTTAAATCTTTTTCTTTTTATTATTAGATTAAAAATCTATATATAATAATTACGGAGTGTCCGTCTGTCCGTCTGTCTGTCTGTCCGTCTGTCCGTCTGTCACGCTCTGTTTGACCAACTTTCCATTGGAATTTTGAAACGAAATTTTGCAGTCTTATAGAGGACGTTATAGAGAGTCCCGGAAAAATACTCGGGTCCCGAAATTCCTATAACTTTTTGAGTTATTAATTCTTAAAGTTACGATTTCTCCCATAGGAAGTGTATAGAGAAATATTCAAGTATTCTTTGAAGTTGTGTATTCTATGAAGGTAAACAAATCCTCAAGCAGGCACTGGATTGGAATTCGTAGTAATAATAATTTTCTTTTTATAATTAAGAAAAGGCGAGGGTCCGCCGCAGGCGGGCCCGAGCCAGCGGCTGGGGGGTCCAGGGGGCGTAGCCCCCGTCTCAGACGCCAGCCCGTTTCTCATATTTAAGGCGAGGGTCCGCCGCAGGCGGGCCCGAAGCCAGCAGGTGGGGTCCAGGGGGCGTAGCCCCCTGCTCTAGACTGCCAGCCCGTTTCTCATATTTAAGAAAGGCGAGGGTCCGCCGCAGGCGGGCCCGAGCCAGTGGCTGGGGGTCCAGGGGGCGTAGCCCCCCTGGCTAGACGCGAAGCCCGCCGAAGGCGGGCGGCGCGGCTAGTCAATTATTATTTAAATTTCCATTTTTTTAATTTTATTTTTCTGTCTTTAATTGTTTCCGGGAAAACATATATCACTCTCTCTCTCTCTCTCTCACTTGCAAACATTATCGCCTGTCTCTCCGCCTTCTCTCATAGGCCTAATGTTAATTTCCTATAGGGATTTGTATGTTAATTTCGATTCAAAAGGGGGTCCCCTTTGGAACTTTTTACCCATTTAAAATTTTTTTTTCCAATTCTTATGAAATTTTGTATTTATTTACGAATCTATATTGTGTATAAAATGTCCAAATATGAGATTAAAATTTTGAAAAATAACCATAGTTTATTTCAAGCAGTCAACATTTAAAATGCAAGTTTGAAACTAAGGTGCTATGGGAAACTAAATATATCTCGACACAAAAAATCTGGTGTGACCAGCACGGTGCACAACTTTCTCTTACCGAAGGGTAAGAGAAAGTTGTGTGCTGTGCGCCAGTCACACCAGATTTTTTTTGTTTTGCGGATCATTTGGCGCCCCTTTGTGAGTAGCGCCCGGGGCATGGTGACCTCCCCCCCCCTAGCTACGCCACTGACTCTATTTGAAACGGGCCACGTGAATATGGGAATTAACAAACGCATTATGATTAAGATATCATTGATTTTTATTTTTAACATATATTTACACTAAACAAATATGGCTAAGCCCTCGGGGTTTGGTGTAGAGGTTAGCGTGCTAACCTCGTATACGAAGCGTCGCGGGTTCGGACCCCCAGGCAGTCCGATGATTTTATTTAAGCCACTTGGTTACCAAATGGCTTAAATAAGAATGCCTGGACCGTAAATAAATATATATTATATAAATACGAGTTTAAAGTCTTAAATGGCCTAAGTTGCCGAAAAGACTGTGTGTATGTGTGTGTGATTGTGAGTGTGAATGAGAAAAAAGTGTGTGTTTTTAAAAGAAAAAAAAAATATGGCTAAATTATAAAAAATCTGGTGTGACTGGCGCACAGCACACAACTTCCTCTTACCTTCGGTAATCGAATCGGCGTTCTGTGCTTGTCACACCAGACTTTTTGTGTCGACATTTATTTAGTTTCCGACAGTACTGTATATTCAAATTTCAAGATGTAAATTTTTTTTATTTTATTTTTTTTTTAACATTCACACTCACACACACATTCACACGGTCTTTTCGGCAACTTAGGCCATTTAAGACTTTGACGATAACCGTTATTGATAATATCACATATTAGGGGTCCAGGCATTTATTTAAGCCATTTGGTATCCAAATGGCTTAAATAAAATCATCGGACTGCCCGGGGTCCGAACCCGCGACGTTTGGTATACGAGGTTAGTACGCTAACCTCTACACCAAACCCCGAGGGCAGATGTAAAATTTATATGTGAAAATATTTAAATTTTGTTACCATGGCAACCATTTCTATCTTTTCTATGGAGTACAAGAGTAAAGTGGTCCTTAGAAGATTTCAATGGCAAAATGAAAATATAAATTTTAAAGATCATCTAAAAAATAATTGATTTTTGAATTTTAATCAAAACCGTTGGAGCAAATTTTGAGAAAATCAAAAAAGACTGAAAAAGTGCATCAGTAAAGTACTAGTACTCTTTGGTCGATTTTGTTCAAAAGCTTTGTGTCACGCCCCATGGAGATGCCTAACTTAAAAATAAAATTTCAACTTCCTAGCTCTTTTCGTTCTTTTTGTTCACAGACACACATACACAGACAGACCATGTCCCGAAACCCCCCTTTTTTGGATTCAGGGGACCACAAAACGTGTACATCCGTCAAAATCTCGAAATCGAATTTTCGACATGAATCCAATACTTTCTCCCTATATATATTAACATATATAGAGGTAAGAGAAAGTAAAAAATAAATTTGTGCTCCATGTGTCACCTACGCTTGCATTATAGGCCTATTAAGTGAATGGGGAGTGTGTTTTTTTAAAAACACGCATTAGTTCTTTGTTGGTGGCTTACGTTGAACATTTTCGCTTAAATGCGTTGTTCCGACTAGCATTAAAATGTTTATATCTGTGAGAGTTAACTTCTGGGTATTCTGCATTGAATCTCTAAACAAAAATTTAGAAGCTGCTCTTGCTTAAATTTAGATTTTAAAGTCGAATAGATTGTTCCATTTTATTCAATGGCAATCAACCTTGAGATTTATTTTATTAAGATTTATTATAATATAAATTTAAATAAAATAAGCTTTAACCAATTACTCTATTACAATCTTGAATTTTTTCTTATTTAAAAAATCATATTTTCTTAGGCAAATTAAATTTGAAAGTTTAGACAGGCCATATTGTCTTGTGACCAGGGGCGGATTAAAGGGGGAAGGGGCGGTGGGGGAGATCTCCCCTCCCCCCCCGAGAAGAAATTCAAACAGTTATAAAAACTAGTAATCTAAAGAAATTATGATTTCCGCTCTTTAATTTCAATTGAATTTGTTACGAATCAAAATCAAAATCAATTAAATAAATAGGAAAGGGGACTAGATGGCCTTAAATGCCGACAAAGTCTTTAAATAAAAAAATATAAATAAAAAAAAATCCGCCCCTCCACAAAATTGCATTAATCCGCCACTGCTTGTGACAAAAACGGGACATTGTAATGTCAAAAACGGGACGGTGTTATAAAATGAAGCGTTGAGAATTAGGAGGGGTCTATGAACCATTTTTTAGCTCTCACTGTACGTAGTACTAAGGGAAGAAGAAGAAGAAGAAAATGTTTTATTGGGCTCTGACAAGTATATTTTGTACTCTTATGGGCCATGAAAAAAAATACATTTTTTTTTTTTTTTTTTTTTTTTTTAAACATTCACACTTTTTTCTCATTCACACTCACACTCACACACACATTCACACTGTCTTTTCGGCAGCTCAGGCCATATAAGACATTTACGATAACCGTTATTTATGAATTTATATATATTAGGGTCCAGGCATTTTTATTTAAGCCATCTGGTATCCAGATGGCTTAAATAAAATCATCGGACTGCCTGGGGTCCGAACCCGCGACGTTTGGTATATGAGGTTAGCACGCTAACCTCTACACCACGCCCCGTGGGCTAATACATTTAATAGAAAGATAAAAAAAATATATAGACGTTTATATACAAAAAAAAAAAAAAATCTGGTGTGACTGGCGCACAGCACACAGCTTTCTCTTACCTTCGGTAATCGAAAGTTGTGTTCTGTGCTTGTCACACCAGATTTTTTGTGTCGAAATATATTTAGTTTCCGCCAATATATTAGAAATTTAAGATGTCAAAATTATAAACATGGGAAAATATTTATATTTTGTTACCATGGCAACCATTTCTCCTATCTTCCCTATGAAATGCAAGAGTAAAGTGGTCTTCAAACAATTTTGAGGGCAAAACGAGAATATGCATTTGAAAGAGCATCTAAAAAATAATTGATTTTTGAATTTTAATCAAAATCGTTAGAGCGAATTTTGAGAAAATCGAAAAAAACTGAAAAAGTACATCACTAAAGTACTAGTACTCTTTGGCCGATTTTGATTAAAAGCTTATTTTTCCGGTCCCGGGAGGTATTTAACTTAAATATAAAATTTCAACCTCGTAGCTCAATTCCTTCATGCTTAAAATTGAACACCCACCCACCCACCCACCCACCCACACACACACAGACAGACCATGTCGCGAAAACCACTTTTTTGGATTCAGGGGACCTCAAAACGTGAAGATCCATCAAAATCTCGACATCGAATTTTTGACATGAATCCAATACTTTCTCTCTATATATATATTACATATATACATAGGTAAGAGAAAGTAAAAAAATTCATCAGCGGAAATTAAGTGCAAACAAAGATAATCCAAAACAATTACAAAATCGACAGCATGCGCTCGAGGAGGCGTCTTTTAAAAATTGAAATACTTCCAGCCGACCTTATTTGAGAAGGCAGCGAATTCCAAAATTTGGAGCCCGAAATCTTTGACATGAATCCAATACTTTCTCTCTATATAACAGTTATTAATTTTAGATCTCCCCGAGCCCAAAAAAATCATGTCTGTGTATGTGTGTGTGCTTTTGTGGTCACGATTACTTAAAAACGCAAGCAGTCAGAGATCAATTTAATTTGGTAGGCCTATATACTTTTTACGCTAAATTGTAGACAATATCAACTTTTGGAGTAAACACTTCAACCGGAAGTAGTACTTTACCAAAAAAAAAATTTTTTTAATTTGAAATAAGTAATTTTTAAAAATTTCATACTGGAACACTTACTATGCTATTCGGAAAGTTTCAGTGCCAAAGTTAAATAAATTCAACCCAACTCAGATAGTAAATAAATAAATAAATTTATTAACAACTCGCTTAGAGGCATAATACCCCAGTGGCTAGGTCCAAACAAAGACAATACAAATTTATAATATTTAAAATAAATAGAAATCTATGCCCATTAAAATACATGTTTCCATTGAAACAAAAAGGTAAAAAAAAAAAAAACAACTACTGCGGTACGAGGGCAAGAAAAAACGTTTTAGGGCCGGTCACTTCACATCTAATTAACTAACAATCCCTCGGATAAGCTAGTTGACTATGACTTTTGAGTCTTTTCACATTCTATTATAGTTAAGCTAATCATATTATTAAAAAAGATCACAGATCGTAGTTAATTTTTTTTTTTTTTTTACACACACTTTTTTCTCATTCACACTCACATTCACAGTCTTTTCGGCAACTTAGGCCATATCAGGGGGGGGTCAAACTCGGTTTGTTTACATTTTTCCATTTCAAGACAGTGACGTCATGGAGCTCCTCCTTTTGTAAAAAATCGTTCGAAACAAACAATTTATAAAAATTTATACACGGCATATTATTAATAAAGCAGTATAAATACCACGGTCTAAATTAGTTTAGTCCGAAACTATACAATTTGCAAATAAAACAAAATGAATGTGAACTAGGTTATAGGCAGTCAACAATGCTACCAAATAGAAAAATATATGCAAGGAGGAGCTTCATGACGTGGACCAATCAAAAACTGTGACCTGAAAATTGTTTGTTTACTAGTTTCTGGCCAACCTGTATATTTAAAGACCTTAGGCCATATAAGACTTTTACGATAACCGTTATTTATTAATTTATCTATTATTGGGGTCCAGGCATTCTTATTTAAGCCATTTGGTATCCAAATGGCTTAAATAAAATCATCGGACTGCCTGGGGTCCGAACCCGCGACGTTTGGTATATGAGGTTAGCACTCTAACCTCTACGCCAAGCCCCGAGGGCATCGTAATTAATTAGCTAACAAATTTAGGTATAAGGGGTGAAGTTAAAAACACAAGTTTTGTTTATTTATTTTTATAAATGATGCCTTTATTAAGTTGCTAACTTCACAAAACTCTGGTTGGCAAATTGTATGTGAAAAAACTCTTTTTTTTTAAACACGGAAGTTAACCGTCTTCTTGTTTACTATATTGATGATTTGCTACCGGTCGAATAAATTTTCTAGTTAACTAGTTGTGAAGCAACCGGCCCTTAAACTGTTAAGGAAACTCTGAACAAAATCTATAAGCCGAAATTAATTAAAATTTCGGTCACCATAGAGCCAGCCGCAAAGGGTTTTTTTGTTTTTTTTGACAAAATTTTCTCCCTTTTTATTTACAACGCCCCGCAAATTGAACCCTTCAAGCCCATTAGCGGTCGAAGCGATTAGCGCTGAAACCGCTCAATGACTTACAAATTGTAATTATTTAGGACACTAATATATATGTGATAATCCCCCTTAGTTCTAAGTAGTCCTCGGTAATGAAATTGTAAGGTAGGTAATGTTGTTTATTTAATAGTGAATTTTAAATAAATAAATATTTTGAGATTCTTATCTATATATATAATTCGCTAATGTCTGTCCGTCTGTCTGTCTGTCTGTCTGACATGCTCTGTTTAACCAACTTGCCGTTGGAATTTTGAAACGAAATTTTATATATTCAAAGAGGAGCTTCTAGGGATTAGAGGAAAATTATTTTCATCCCGAAATTCCTATAACTTTTTGAGTTATTGATTCTTAAAGTTACGATTTCTCACATAGGAAATATATAGAGAAATATTTATGTATTCTATGAATGTAAACAAATCCTCAAGCAGGCACTAGATTGAAATGAATAATAATAATAATAATTTTTTTTTGCTCTCGGGGCTTGGTGTAGGGGTTAGCGTGCTAACATCGTATACCAAAAGTCGCGGAGTTCGGACCCAGGCAGTCCGATGATTTTATTTAAGTCATTTGGATACCAAATGGCTTAAATAGAAATGCATGGACCCTTAATAGATATTATAAATAATATAACGGTTATCGTCAAAGTCTTAAATGGCCTAAGTTGCCGAAAAGACTGCGGGAATAGAAAAATAGTGTGTTAAAAAAAAAAATAATGTTCTTTTCATAATTAAGAAGAAAAGGCGAGGGTGGGCAGGCGGGCCCGAGCCAGATGAGTGGAGAGTCCAGAGGGCGATGCTCCCCCTGTCTAGATGCGAAGCCCACGGGGGCACCGGCTTCTCACAATTAAGAAAAGGCGAAGGTCCAGCGCTGGCTATTATTTAAATTTCATTTAATATTTTTACTCCAAATACGTATTAAGTGTTTATGCCATTAAAAAATAAAAACATCACCTTCTTTTTTATTTAGACTCACGGAATTCCTTGTGTGACGAAGAATTTCGTGGCCAGAGACAACGATTAGAAAAAGTAAAAAGGCAGAAGATTGAAAGAGTTGACAGGTCTGGTGGAGTGGGGAGACAAGTTAAGTGTTTTTATTTATTTATGTTTTTCTCTCTCTCTTATTTCATGAATAGAGATTGTAAAAATCATGATCGGTATTTTAAAAAATCTGGTGGGACTGGAGCACAGCACACAACTTTCTCTTACCTTCGGTAATCGAAAGTTGTGTACTGTGCTTGTCACACCAGATTTTTTTGTGTCGACATGTATTTAGTTTCCGACAGTACGGTTCATTCGATTTTCAAGATGTAAAATTTATAAGCATGGGAAAATATTTATATTTTGTTACCATGGCAACCATTTCTCCTATCTTTTCTATGGAGTACAAGAGTAAAGTGGTCTTCAGAAAATTTCAATCACAAAATGAGAATATACATTTTATAGAGAATCTAAAAAATAATTGATTTTTGAATTAAAAAAAAAAAATTGTTGGATCGAATTATGAGAAAATCGAAAAAAACTGAAAAAGTGCATCAGTAAAGTACTAGTACTCTTTGGCCGATTTTGTTCAAAAGTTTCGTGTTACATCCCAGACAAGTGACTAACTTCAATATATAATCGCAATGTTATAACTCTTTTCGTTCTTGAGATATTTTGTTCACAGACACACCCACAGACAGACCATGTCGCGAAAACCACTTTTTTGGATTCAGGGGACCTCAAAACGTGAAGATCCATCAAAATCTCGACATCGAATTTGTGACATGAAACCAATACTTTCTCTCTCTATATATATTAACATATATATGGAGGTAAGAGAAAGTAAAAATGAGAGAGGAGTTAAGACTAATAAACTTAGAAATTAAATATTTCGGCATTAGAAATCATTTAGAACCCGTCTCTTTTTATTTCCAAAGCTCTTTTTATTTTCTCTTACCTCTATATATATGTTAATATATATAGAGAGAGAAAGTATTGGATTCATGTCACAAATTCGATGTCGAGATTTTGATGGATCTTCACGTTTTGAGGTCCCCTGAATCCAAAAAAGTGGTTTTCGCGACATGTGTCTGTGAACAAAATATCTCAAGAACGAAAAGAGCTAGGAGGTTAAAATTTTATATTTAAGTTAGGGTTCTTCTGAAGATAATTTTACTCTTGTACTCCATAGAAAAGATAGGAGCAATGGTTGCCATGGTAACAAAATATAAATATTTTGCCATACTTATAAATTGTACATCTTGAAAATCGAATGTACCTTACTCGGAAACTAAATACATGTCGACACAAAAAATCTGGTGGGACAAGGACAGAACACAATTTTGAATTACCGAAGGTAAGAGAAAGTTGTGTGCTGTGCGCCAGTCACACCAGATTTTTTTAAAAGTAATCTACCGATCATGATTTCTACAATCTCTGTTGAAGAAATAATAATTTTAATTAAGAAATAGTTAGACAAGTAGAATTTGAAAGTTGTTGGAACAAATCCATCGAAATTTCAGCGCAATAGACATTTTGTGAGTGACAGGTGTTTGCAAATATTGAATTGGCATTTTTGACTTACAAGTTTATTAGAGAGTCCACACAACACGTGGTTGACAACTTAATACACAGCTCACACCTTTGATGTTCTAATCACTTTAGAATTAACACTGAATATGAATTGACAATAGCAAAGCAAACACAATGAGTGATCGTGATCGAAAGAGAGCGAAAAGCGCGTTATGTTTGAACGGAACGGTGGCCCAGACGAGACTGGCTGAGGTTGGAGTGTCACGCGGCATACGGCATGCCCCGGCAGGGGAGGCAACCAGGTGACGGGAGAGGGGATAGCGCTCCCTTCCACCTCTTCTTAAGGGTAGGTGACCAACCCCTTTATCCTTCACTTATAGAAAACAAGGCTTAAATCTGTCAGTCAAGCCATGTTTAGACAACTTCCCGTTGGAAATTTTATACAGGGGCGGATTTGGGTATTTGCCGCCTCTAGGCAGTGGACTCTTGACGCCCCCCCCCCACCCAACACTGAGGAACACCCTAACGCCGGGGGACGTTTGTTTACCTATACATTTTCAACAAAACGAATCTCTGACGTCATATTTTTAAAAGAACTGGAAATAAAGAAGTTTTGTGTTATTAAAAACAATAACAACACGTGTTAAAAACTACGAAACAAATTATAGTTAACCTATCAAAAATATATGCGTAGCAAGCAAGGGCGGATCCAGAGGTGTTTCTAGGGGGGAGGGGGGTAATCTGGAGTGACTGGTCGCACAGCACACTATTTTTTCTTAATTTCGGTAATTTAAAGGAGCATTCTGTACTTGTTTGCCAGAATATAAATACAAATCAAATTTTCAAGTATTAATTTTTAAAATTTTACATTCAAAATCAATTTTTTTTTCAAATCTCGGGGGGGGGGGGGGGTAATTACGCCCTTTACCCCCTTGTATCCGCCCTTGGTAGCAAGAGTGATACACATTGTTTCCACCAGAGCGCAATGTCAATTGTCTGTTGCAAATAAAGTTTACAAATCAAAATCGGTCTAGAGTCGGTCGATTACGGACACTGTTTATGTTGGTTCGCGCAGTTTTTGATGAGTTATATCATTCTTAAATGACATTTGTTACAACGTTAGACCACTTTACTATTGTACTTCATAGGAAAGATAGGAGAAATGGTTGCCAAAATAAGTAACAAAATATAAATATTTTCCCATACTTTAAATTTTACATCTTAAATTCTAATATAATTATATATCGGCGGAAACTAAATATATGTCGACACAAAAAATCTGGTATGACAAGCACAGTACACAACTTTCGATTACTGAAGGTAAGAGAAGTGTGCTG
>JAKCPI010023212.1:0-23207 GCA_023213315.1 Euborellia annulipes | reverse complement strand
TCTTCTTGTTTACTATAGTGATGATTTGCTACCGGTCGAATGAATTTTCCTAGTTAACTAGTTGTGGAAGCAACCGGCCCTTAAACTGTTAAGGAAACACTAGAATTAACTCTAAAAGCTCAGAAATTAATTAAAATTTCGGTCACCATAGAGCCGCAAAGGGGTTTTTTTTTTTGACAAATTTTCTCCCTTTTCATTTATAACGTTCTGCAAATTGAACCCTTCAAGCCCAGTAGCGGTCGAAGCGATTAGCGCTGAAACAACCGCTCAATGACGCTTACAAATTGTAATTATTCAGGACTTTAATATATATGTGATAGTCCCCCTTAGTTATAAGTAGTCCTCGGTAATGAAATTGTAAGGGTAGGTAATGTTGTTTATTTTAAATAAATAAATATTTTGTGCTTCTTATTTATATAATTCGCTAATGTCTGTCTGTCTGTCTGTCTGTCTGACACGCTCTGTTTAACCAACTTGCCGTTGGAATTTTGAAACGAAATTTTATATACTCTAAGAGAAACTTCTAAGGATTAGAGGAAAAATATTTTCATCCCGAAATTCCTATAAATTTTTGAGTTATTGATTCTTAAAGTTACGATTTCTCACATAGGAAATATTAAGTATAGAGAAATATTTATGTATTCTATGAATGTCAAACAAATTCTCAAGCAGTCACTGGATTGGAATAGTAATAATAATAATAATTTTTTTAGCCCCCGAGTTTGGCGTAGTAGGTAGCGTGGCTACCTTCTATACCAAACGTCGCGGGGTTCGGACCCAGGCAGTCCGATGATTTTATTTAAGCCATTTGGATACTAATGACTTAAATAGAAATGCCTGGACCCTTAATAGATATTATAAATAATATAACGGTTATCGTCAAAGTCTTAAATGGCCTAAGTTGCCGAAAAGACTGCATGAATAGAAAAATAGTGTGTGGTAAAAAAAAAATAATAATGTTCTTTTCATAATTAAGAAGAAAAGGCGAGGGTGGGCAGGCGGGCCCGAGCCAGATGAGTGGAGAGTCCAGAGGGCGATGCTCCCTGTCTAGATGCGAAGCCCACGGGGGCACCGGCTTCTCATAATTAAGAAAAGGCGAGGGTCCAGCGCTGGCTATTATTTAAATTTCATTTAATATTTTTACTCCAAGTGTCGAAATACGTATTAAGTGTTTATGCCATTAAAAAATAAAAACATCACCTTCTTTTCTTTTTTTTTAATTTACTAGTTACATTTTTATTTAGACTCACGGAATTCCTTGTGTGACGAAGAATTTCGTGGCCAGAGACAACGATTAGATAAAGTAAAAAGGCAGAAGATTGAAAGAGTTGACAGGTCTGGTGGAGTGGGGAGACAAGTTAAGTGTTTTTATTTATTTATGTTTTTCTCTCACTTATTTCATGAATAGAGATTGTAAAAATCATGATCGGTATTTTAAAAAATCTGGTGGGACTGGCGCACAGCACACAACTTTTTCTTACCTTCGCTAATCGAACATTGTGTTCTGTGCTTCTCACACCAGATTTTCGTGTCCACATATATTTAGTTTCCGTCATTACGGTACACTCGAATTTCAAGATCGAAAAGTATGGGAAAATATTTATATTTTGTTACCATGGCAACCATTTCTCCTATCTTTTCTATGGAGTACAAGAGTAAAGTGGTCTTCAGAAAATTTCAATCACAAGATGAGAATATACATTTTATAGAGAATCTAAAAAATAATTGATTTTTGAATTTAAAAAAAAATTGTTGGATCGAATTATGAGAAAATCGAAAAAAACTGAAAAAGTGCATTAGTAAAGTACTAGTACTCTTTGGCCGATTTTGTTCAAAAGTTTCGTGATACATCCCAGACAAGTGACTAACTTCAATATATAATCGCAATGTTATAACTCTTTTCGTTCTTGAGATATTTTGTTCACAGACACACCCACAGACAGACCATGTCGCTAAAACCACTTTTTTGGATTCAGGGGACCTCAAAACGTGAAGATCCATCAAAATCTCGACATCGAATTTGTGACATGAAACCAATACTTTCTCTCTCTATATATATTAACATATATATGGAGGTAAGAGAAAGTAAAAATGAGAGAGGAGTTAAGACTAATAAACTTAGAAATTAAATATTTCGGCATTAGAAATCATTTAGAACCCGTCTCTTTTTATTTCCAAAGCTCTTTTTATTTTCTCTTACCTCTATATATATGTTAATATATATAGAGAGAGAAAGTATTGGATTCATGTCACAAATTCGATGTCGAGATTTTGATGGATCTTCACGTTTTGAGGTCCCCTGAATCCAAAAAGTGGTTTTCGCGACATGGTCTGTCTGTGTGTGTGTCTGTGTGTCTGTCTGTGGGTGTGTCTGTGAACAAAATATCTCAAGAACGAAAAGAGCTAGGAGGTTAAAATTTTATATTTAAGTTAGGGTTCTTCTGAAGATAATTTTACTCTTGTACTCCATAGAAAAGATAGGAGCAATGGTTGCCAAGGTAACAAAATATAAATATTTTGCCATACTTATAAATTGTACATCTTGAAAATCGAATGTGCCTTACTCGGAAACTAAATACATGTCGACACAAAAAATCTGGTGGGACAAGGATAGAACACAATTTTGAATTACCGAAGGTAAGAGAAAGTTGTGTGCTGTGCGCCAGTCACACCAGATTTTTTAAAAGTAATCTACCGATCATGATTTCCACAATCTCTGTTGAAGAAATAATAATTTTAATTAAGAAATAGTTAGACAAGTAGAATTTGAAAGTTGTTGGAACAAATCCATCGAAATTTCAGCGCAATAGACATTTTGTGAGTGACAGGTGTTTGCAAATATTGAATTGGCATTTTTGACTTACAAGTTTATTAGAGAGTCCACACAACACGTGGTTGACAACTTAATACACAGCTCACACCTTTGATGTTCTAATCACTTTAGAATTAACACTGAATATGAATTGACAATAGCAAAGCAAACACAATGAGTGATCGTGATCGAAAGAGAGCGAAAAGCGCGTTATGTTTGAACGGAACGGTGGCCCAGACGAGACTGGCTGAGGTTGGAGTGTCACGCGGCATACGGCATGCCCCGGCAGGGGAGGCAACCAGGTGACGGGAGAGGGGATAGCGCTCCCTTCCACCTCTTCTTAAGGGTAGGTGACCAACCCCTTTATCCTTCACTTATAGAAAACAAGGCTTAAATCTGTCGGTCAAGCCATGTTTAGACAGCTTCACGTTGGAAATTTTATACAGGAGCGGATTTGGGTATTTGCCGCCTCTAGGCAGTGGACTCTTGACGCGCCCCCCCCCCCACCCAACACTGAGGAACACCCTAACGCCGGGGGACGTTTGTTTACCTATACATTTTCAACAAAACGAATCTCTGACGTCATATTTTTAAAAGAACTGGAAATAAATAAAGAAGTTTTGTGTTATTAAAAACAATAACAACACGTGTTACAAACTACGAAACAAATTATAGTTAACCTATCAAAAATATATGCGTAGCAAGCAAGGGCGGATCCAGAGGTGTTTCTAGGGGGGGGGGTAATCTGGAGTGACTGGTCGCACAGCACACTATTTTTTCTTAATTTCGGTAATTTAAAGGCGCATTCTGTACTTGTTTGCCAGAATATAAATACAAATCAAATTTTCAAGTATTAATTTTTAAAATTTTACATTCAAAATCAATTTTTTTTTCAAATCTCGGGGGGGGGGGGGGGTAATTACGCCCTTTACCCCCCTTGTATCCGCCCTTGGTAGCAAGAGTGATACACATTGTTTCCACCAGAGCGCAATGTCAATTGTCTGTTGCAAATAAAGTTTACAAATCAAAATCGGTCTGGAGTCGGTCGATTACGGACAATTACGCCACTGTTTATGTTGGTTCGCCCAGTTTTCGATGAGTCATATCATTCTTAAATGACATTTGTTACAACGTTAGACCACTTTACTATTGTACTTCATAGGAAAGATAGGAGAAATGGTTGCCAAAATAAGTAACAAAATATAAATATTTTCCCATACTTTAAATTTTACATCTTAAATTCTAATATAATTATATATCGGCGGAAACTAAATATATCTCGACACGAAAAATCTGGTGTGACATGTACAGAACACAACTTTCGATTACCGAAGGTAAGAGAAAGTTGTGTGCTGTGCCAGATTTTTTCTAAATTAATTCGTATTCAATTTTTTTTACTTTCTCTTACCTCTATATATATGTTAATATATAGAGAGAGAAAGTATTGGTTTCATGTCAAAAATTCGATGTCGAGATTTTGATGGATCTTTACGTTTTGAGGTCCCCTGAATCCAAAAAAGTGGTTTTCGCGACATGGTCTGTCTGTGTGTCTGTGTGTGTGTGTCTGTCTGTGTGTCTGTGTGTGTGTCTGTGAACAAAATATCTCAAGAACGAAAAGAGCTAGGAGGTTGAAATTTTATACGGTATTTAAGTTAGGCGCCCCCCTGGGACGTGACACGAAGCTTTTTAACAAAATCGACCAAAGAGTACTAGTACTTTACTGATGCACTTTTTCAGTTATTTTCGATTTTCTCAAAATTTGCTCCAACGATTTTTTTTTTAATTCAAAAATCAATTATTTTTTAGATGCTCTTTAAAATGTATATTCTCATTTTGTGATTGAAATCTTCTGAAGACCACTTTACTCTTGTATTTCATAGGGAAGGATAGTAGAAATGGTTGCCATGGTAACATAACAAAATATAAATATTTTCCCATACTTATAAATTTTACATCTGAATTCATATGTTCCGTACTGTCGGGAACTAAATATTAATATATGTCGACACAAAAAATCTGGTATGACAAGCACAGTACACAACTTTCGATTACTGAAGGTAAGAGAAAGTTGTGTACAGTGCGCCAGTCACACCAGATTGTTTTTATTATTTCTTTCAATTTCAGTTCATTTTTTTTTTTTAAATATATTCTTCCTGGCTGCATGTGACCACTGGTCATTATAGGTCTTCGGACCTTATGGACCCATTCCAAAAAAAAAATAATAATAATAATTACTTTGATTGATTAATTAGAGCCGCTAGCATCTGGGGTCAATGCTGTATTTGTCCTGTGTCTGAGGGCTTAGCCATAAGCTATTCAAAAGAGCAAACGTTGAGGTTATCTATCTTCATGTTATCATTCATATTTGGACCCTGTTACGCATTAGTGTGTCAAGCGCCGGCTACCGAGATTTGAGAAAATCAACATTAAAGTTTTTTGTTATATTTGTTATATATTTTTGTTATATATAATTTTTTGTTGTCAATTGTGCAAGTAACATTAAATATAAATTTTTCTAGGACATATTTCATAAAAAAATCTGGTGTGACTGGCGCACAGCACACAACTTTCTCTTACCCTTCGGTAAGAGAAAGTTGTGCACCGTGCTGGTCACACCAGATTTTTTGTGTCGAGATATATTTAGTTTCCCATAGCACCTTAGTTACAAACTTGCATTTTAAATGTTGACTGCTTGAAATAAACTATGGTTATTTTTCAAAATTTTAATCTCATATTTGGACATTTTATACACAATATAGATTCGTAAATAAATACAAAATTTCATAAGAATTGGAAAAAAAAATTTTAAATGCGTAAAAAGTTCCAAAGGGGACCCCCTTTTGAATCGAAATTAACATACAAATCCCTATAGGAAATTAACATTGGCCAAATGCGAAGATAAGGTAGAAAAATTTAAAACGCGTAGAAAGAGAGAAGATAGTTTTGTGAGAGAGAGAGATATGTTTTCTCCGAAAAAAAAATGGACGTTTAAATAATAATTGATTTTTAATCTAATAAAAAGAAAAAGATTTAAATTCGGTTACCATGGCAACCATTTATTTCTCCTATCTTTCCTATGAAGCACAAGAGTAAAGTGTGCTTCAAACAATTTTGAGGGCAAAACGAGAATATACATTTGAAAGAGCATCTAAAAAATAATTGATTTTTGAATTTTAATCAAAATCGTTAGAGCGAATTTTGAGAAAATCGAAAAAAACTGAAAAAGTACATCAGTAAAGTACTAGTACTTTTTGGCCGATTTTGATTAAAAGCTTATTTTGTCGGTTCCGGGGGGTGTTTAACTTAAATATAAAATTTCAGCCTCATAGCTCAATTCCTTCATGCTTAAAATTGAACACACACACACACACACACAGACACACAGACAGACAGACCATGTCGCGAAAATCATTTTTTTGGATTCAGGGGACCTCAAAACGTAAAGATCCATCAAAATCTCGACATCGAATTTTTGACATGAAACCAATACTTTCTCTCTATATATATATTACATATATACATAGGTAAGAGAAAGTAAAAATACTATTAATTATAGCATTTGAAACAATATTCCGTGCTTAACTCAATTTTTAATTTTTTGCCGCTTGACACACTAATGCATAACAGGGTCCATTTATCTTGACATTTTCCAAATTGTATAAAAAATATTATTTCAATTTGATTGATTTCTATGTTCCATGAGAAGTGCTAAATGCATTTTAAAAAAACGCCTAACTAACAGGCAGCCAACTTAACAGATCTGCAATTGGCTGAAATCACCCATCATAGGCGTTATTCGATAATGCTGCTATCTGGTGGCTTTGTTCAACAACAGTCAGTTAGAGTGACTTTATTTCGCTAGATAGCAGCATTAAACAACAACGCCTAAGACGGGTGATTTCTCAAATGGCAGATCTGTTAATTTGGATGTCCATCAGTTAGGCGTTTTTGTTTAGTAGTTTTCATTATTGATATTTGTTCATTTCTTCTAGGGTCCGCCCGAAACAACAATCGAAACCGAATTTGGGCCTAAATATAAAAAATTCATATCATTTTACCCTCGGGAGAATGAGAATCAAAATTATTATGAACATTCAAATTGAACAAAAAATATCAACTCGGTGAGAACAGCACAGACTTTACCATTGATTATCATCTCACCTATATACAAAAGATCTGGTGTGACTGTCGCACAGCACACAACTTTCTCTTACCTTCGGTAATCGAAAGTTGTGTTCTGTGCTTGTCATTCCAGATTTTTCGTGTCGAGATATATTTAGTTCCCGCCGATATATTAGAATTCAAGATGTACAATTTTATAAGTATGGGAAAATATTTTTTTGTTACCATGGCAACCATTTCCTATCTTTTCTATGAAGTACAAGAGTAAAGTGGTCTTCAGAAGATTTCAATGGCAAAATGAGAATATACATTTTAAAGAGCATCTAAAAAATAATTGATTTTTGAATTTAGAGCAAATTTTGTGAAAATCGAAAAAAACTGAAAAACTACATCAGTAAAGTACTAGTACTGTGCTCAATATATCAACATATATAGAGGTAAGAGAAAGTAAAAACACATGCAAAGATTCCCAAAGAAAAGTGCAAATTTAGCGTCAAGTCTTTGCTGTTCGGTCTTGAAAAATGTTATAAAAGGCCATTCCCCACTACCTGGGGAGGATTCTCTCTCTCTCGATCTCGTTAGTGTCGGACAATCATCAAGCTCATCTAACCAATAAAGAGTTTGAAATGACATCACATCTATTCTTTCTAATCCCCGACAACTCCTTGAAGGCAGGCAACCCACAACAATGGGATAAAAAAAATCACCATTTTGTAGCTAATGAACGAAAAAGAAAAATTTTTTTAAGAGTTCACATAAAATGGACGAAAATAAAAAAAAATTTTTTGAAAGAGACGTTAAATTGTTTAAAACGTGAAAATTTCAAAACTTTGAATAAAAACGGAGAGGGATTGTGGACTGAAATTTGGCGTGGCTCTTATGCTCTGTAGAGAGAACAACAAAATTATCAAGTCAGGATTCGCAGGAACTTTGCAACCAGGAGAATAAATAAAAAAAACCTTTTATTTAATTTTTTATTCCCCGACGTTTCGGTCCTCAATCACGACCTTCATCAGGGCAAATAGTGTCAATTATACAAGATCTTAGGTATTTTACTGTTGCTAAGAATCTCCTTAAATACCTAAAATCTTGTATAATTGACAATATTCACTCTGATGAAGGTCGTGATTGACGACCAAAACGCCGGCGAATAAAAAATTAAGGTGCGTGTCTCGAAAAGCCGTTAGAACATGATTGACTACCGAGTTACTCTAGGCGGCAAGAGATGGCGTTAGTTTTTCCCATAGGAATACAAGGGATTTATTCCATTTCATTTGAAAGATTCCAGCAAATTAATTAAAGGTAAAAAATTAATTATTTTTTAATACAATGATTACTAATTTAATTATCTATAGTTGTAGATATTTTAAATAGCTTTAACTTTTAACATCTGTAAACAACATTAATTCATTTTAACACTTGGTTGAATTAAAATTTTAACCAGGTCTAATCTCTAAAAACAGAAGTTAAAATTTAAAATAAACAAATGGGTGTTAAAAAGTAATGTAAAAACAATCAGTGTTAAAAAATGCTATTCTCTAAACAAAGTTTTAACAGGGACGTTAACATGTTGCTTTTATTTCAAAGCTACCAAAATCATAACTTTATTTTTTAGGTTAAGGACGCCATTTTATTTTAAACACGACGTTAAAATATTAAAGGCATCCCCTAGACATGGCATTAATTTTTAACACTATTTACTAAATGTTAACGCTTTGGCTTTAAAGTTTTTGTTAAAAGAATAGCTATTTGAGGCAAGGAAGTGATTTTGAATAGCATTTTTTAACGCTGATTGTTTTTACATTACTTTTTAAAACTCATTTGTTTATTTTAAATTTTAACGCCTGTTTTTAGAGAATATTATTGATTTGATTTTGATATAGAAAACATTTTGAAAAATTTAATTGAGAATAATTCACACTTGTCGTAGATTTTTTTTTAAATATAAAATTTTGATTGAAAGGTTATTTTGTAGCTTTACAATAATAGATTTTCATGATTATTTATTCAATTTGATACATGATTTAGTTTAGTTCCATTTGAGAGGACGTTCTAGGGAATGTCTCATTTAAAACAAATTGGTTGGCGTCGATTGAAATCGGTAATGGGGTAAATTGAAATAAAGTTGAATTTGTTCCTTCGAAATTTCTAAAACGATGTCAATAATATTGTTAGGTAATTTCCTAAAGGGTTTGACATGCCGTAGTCAAAGGCACCCTCGCACAAAAGACCTATTATATATTTCATAATTTTTAAATAATTCAATTAAATCGCCGAAGGAAATGAGGCTCTGTTCAGTGGAGTGGTTAGTGGACGAGGGACCAGGGGTGCCTCCCACCTCTAGAGCCTTGGCAAAAACAAAAATGTACTTTTTACTTTCTTTTTCCTATATGTATATGTATATATTGACGTGACAACGTTTTACAATGCATGTGTCTATAGTGGCAGGTTATGGAGGCAAGCACGAAAAAGTTTATCGGCTTGAATAACTCTGTCTTAAGGGGGGAGTTTCCAATAGGTCGTTTGGGAGAGATGATTATTTGTCTAAGAGATGGCGACACCGCCGCTCCATTCCTAGCCCCTGCTAGTGACGTGGCTGTCTCTGATTGGCTGGGCCTGGTCTGGGGGCGTGGCTTGGTTTGTTGAAGTGAATTTGCTGTTGGATATGTTATGTTTGTTTGTGTTTGTTTTGGGGACATGATATTGTTGTTTCGGGACAGTTTTGGAGTGTGTGAAGTCTTTGTATTTGTGTGAGCTTTAGTTTGGAGTATGGGAATAAGTGTTTTCCATGTTGTTGGGAAATTGAGGGCGTCGTCTCTTTTGTTTAGACATTCAGGCCTTTTGTAAATTTCTATGGCTTCTCTTGTGATACGGGAGTGGAAGTTATTTATTGGTTCTATTGTTTTTGTTGTGGTGAAAATGGGTTTTATGTTTTTCTGTTGGAGAATGTGGCCAATTTGATCTGTTATGCCTTTTATGTATGGGAGGAATGCCTTGTGTGTGTTTGGATCTTCAGGTTCTGTTGTTGTTTGTGTTGGTGGTTTTGGTTTTGCCTCATTGTGTAAGTGTTTAAGTACCTGGTGTTTGTTGTACCCGTTTTGGGTTAGTGCCTCAGTTAGTTTATGTATTTCATTTTGTCGGTTTTGATTGTCGGTTAGTCTGAGGGATCGTGTTACTAGGGTTCGTATTACTGAGTTTAATTGTGCTGGGTGATGGTGGGAATCGGGAATTAGATACCGATATGTGTGGGTTGGTTTTCTGTATACTCTGTGTGAGAAACCTTCGTCTAAGTTCTTGGTGATCAGGACGTCTAAGAATGGGAGAGAGAAGTCTTTCTCGATTTTTAATGTGAACTGGATCTAAGGATGTATTCTATTTAGATGATTTAGGAAGCTGTTCAGGTGGTTTTTGCCATGAGGCCAGATGACGAATGTGTCGTCCACGTATCGTAACCAGCAGGTAGGTTTGTGTTGAGCGGTGTTTAAAACCAAAAACAACTTCATAGCAACCCCAGCATCGTTATTCTCCCGGCGGACAAAGGGAACGACAGGATTTACGAACACAAAATGGCACTAAGAAAACTCCCTCAGAAGAAAGAGACCCTCAGTCACCAATAGTAAAACATCATAACGAAACAGGACACATTATGAACTTCGAACAAACAAAAACAATAGAACCAATAAATAACTTCCACTCCTGTATCACAAGAGAAGCCATAGAAATTTACAAAAGGCCTGAATGTCTAAACAAAAGAGACGACGCCCTCAATTTCCCAACAACATGGAAAACACTTATACCCAAACTCCAAACCAAAGCTCACACAAATACAAAAACTTCACACACACCAAAACTGTCCCGAAACAACAATATCACGTCCCCAAAACAAACACAAACAATCACAAACAAACATAACATATCCAACAGCAAATCCACTTCAACAAACCAAGCCACGCTCCCAGACCAGGCCCAGCCAATCAGAGACAGCCACGTCACTCCCAAAGCTACGCTCCCAGACCAGGCCAAGTCAATCAGAGACGGCCACGTCACTCCCAAAGCCACGCCCACATGCCCGGCAACAGGTATAAAAGGACCTGCACCAAGAGAAAACACCCCGACTTGGGGAGTAGGCAGATTGAGGCCCCAAAGTCAACCCAAACCAAACACAAACCCGATTACCCACAACCAACCACTGTCTATTTCTCAGAGACAAACCCAAACCTCTGAGTCATCCACCAAATTGACCTGGGGACCAGGAAAACTGCGACCCCCCCCTCCACCATTACCTCCTAACTTCCTTCTCTTGAAAATATCTCCAAAAGGAGAGCCGAAACGTCGAGTAAATCTCAGCACCCCACGCGACTTAACCCGAGAAAACTTATCTTTGCATAGATCCGGTCGCGGAAACCTTCCAGAACATTTAATACGTCTCTACGGGAACTAATCTCACTCACCAAAACCTATTCCAAACTCCTAATCCAAAAATCACAA
This sequence comes from Euborellia annulipes, assembly GCA_023213315.1. Lineage (NCBI taxonomy): Eukaryota > Metazoa > Arthropoda > Insecta > Dermaptera > Anisolabididae > Euborellia > Euborellia annulipes. The sequence goes on along the minus strand of JAKCPI010023212.1, from coordinate 11,785 downwards.
CTCCTTTGCGATCTGGCCTTTCTCAAAGCCTGTCGCGACCAACACATTATTCCCAAAACACTCCAAATTAAACATCACACAAAATCGTACACAATCTCTAAAATACTAACCCGAACAAACGAGGCTCTACTTAGAAACTCCATCCACGACACCAGAAGAAAACTAGATTCCACCAATTCTTCCCTTTACTCAACACACTTTAAAATTCACACATACAATATTCACCCTATCTTGTGGGACATTCTAGATCGCCTCTCACAGGAAAAGGCCGAATACATCGCCTCACAAAAACGCGACACCCAAACCCACAAACTCAAACATCTAATCACCAAACAGAAACCCAATATAAAATCCCAATCTACAAACACCAACACAGTTTACAACTTCTCAGACACCCCTATAGACAATCAGGCCACCACAGCCTTATCCAAAGGCTTCAACTTTGCCATTACACCAAAAACCATACCCATAGAACACATTATCTCCCAAACAGAAAGTGCCATCTCACATCTCACACAGGATGAAGCAGAAACCACCAGACAAGAAATTGCCCACAAAATACGTACTTCCAAACTCCCACCCTCTAATCTGAGTTCTCAAGAGCGCCGGGCTCTAAAACAACTTCATAGCAACCCCAGCATCGTTAATCTCCCGGTGGACAAAGGGAACGCCACCGTCATACTCAACACAGTGGATTACAACAACAAAATGTCCGAGCTCCTGAACAATACAGATTACAAAAAATAGGGTCCGACCGAAACAAGATTTTCAACCGAAACCGAATATTCGGCCTCAACCTTAGTTTCGGCCGAAACCGAAACTGAAACTTGTATTTCCTATAAAAAAATTTATATATTTTTTTTTTGAAATTTTTTTTCCCTCCGTGAAAATCATTTTACCTTTTTTTTTAGGGAGACAAAAAATTTTTCTCCTTCAAGTGCAAATCATTTGACATTTTTTTTTTTAAGACTCAAGTTTCGGCTACTTTTTGAAACCGAAACTACGGCCGAAACTGGCCGAAACCGTAACCGAAACCGAATATTCGGTCGGTTCCTAACAAAAAAACCCGCGACAATCCCACCACATACCTCGAAACAACAACACGGAGGCTCATCGCGAAATCCCATTTGGACCCTGTCATCAAACAACAAATCGCCCCTCGAAATAACTCTTCCAGAATACCAAGAGCCTACGGTCTACCAAAAATCCACAAACCCGAGGTCCCACTACGACCTATAACACTGTGCTACAAGAAAAAAAGCCCCGAGAAAATTCCTTCAGATTGTTAAGTAAAATGACCTCCTGAATCCAAATATGACCTTCGTTTTCACCCACCACTTACCGTTTTCGGAGGGGGGGGGAAGCCCCTACTTATTTCCACCCCTTTCGTTAATTATAGGGCCATGAATCAAATTTAGAGGGATGAAAAGGAATATTTTAGCATTAACATTTCTTGAGAAGGTCTAGAGAAGTGAAAAGTTAAAAAATATTAACATTTGGATCCAAGGGGGGGGGATGTGGGGGAGGATTTTGTCCCTTAAAATACACAAAAATCATTAAAAATGATCGATTTTTTTCACAATTATTTCACTGATTTTCTACATATTCCAGCTGACAAAACCCATCTCACCCTTCCTTAAACATAACTAAAAAAAAATATATAGGATAAAGCGGGTGGGGTGTGAACGATTCTAAAGCCCTTGCAAGAAGAATTTTTTTCAAACATTGGCAAGAAATAATTTCTAACCCTTTAGATAAAATATGGCAATATTGAAGGACATAGAAGAATCCGTATATATAACTTTAAATTTGTAAAGATCAGCCCAAAAAAATGAAAGTTAGCCGCATATTTGCCAATTTGACCAACTGACCTGTGAATCTTCCATCTTCTTGCAAGGGCTTCGGAATCGCTCACACCCCACCCGCTTTGTCCTATATATTTTTTTTAGTTGAGGGATGTTTAAGGAAGGGTGAGGTGGGTCTGTCAGCTGGAATATGTAGAAAATAAGTGAAAAATTGTGAAAAAATCAGAAAAAATTGATCATTTTTAATGATGTTTTTGCATTTTAAGCGACAAAATCCTCCCCTACATCCCCCCCCTTGGATCCAAATGTTAGTGTTTTTAAATTTTTCATTTCTCTAGACCTTCTGAAGAAATGTTAAGGCTAAAATATTCTTTTTCATCTCTCCAAATTTTTTTCGTGGTCCTATAATTAGCGAAAAGGGGTGGAAATAAGTAGGGGGCTACCCCCCGAAAATGGTACGTGCTGGGGGTAAATGAAGGTCATATTTGGATTCAGGAGGTCATTTTACTTAAGAATCTGAAGGAATTTTCTCGGGGCCAGAAAAAAAGTTTCATTTGTAGCACAGTGTAATCAGCCCCTCCGCTCGCCCACACACAAACTAGTACAACACCTAGCCAAAACCCTTCAACCCCTCGCAGAAGAAGCCCCTTCCTACGTCAAAAACACGGCCCACTTCCTAAACCGCCTACAAGACTTCCAAATATCTCCAGACATCATGTTGGTTAGTTTTGACATTGTATCCCTATTCACCAAGATCCCGATCAACGAAACTTTAAACATTCTAAAAACAAAACACAGAATTCCACCCGAAACCATTTCATTAATCAAACACTGCAACACCTCTAACACGTACTTCACTTTCAACAACCAATTCTACAAACAGGTCCAGGGGGCACCAATGGGCTCTCCTCTCTCACCGGTGTTGGCCAATATTTTCATGGAAGACTTTGAAAACAAAGCCTTAAACACCGCTCAACAGAAACCGACCTGCTGGTTACGATACGTGGACGACACATTCGGCATCTGGCTAGAAAGACTTCTCTCTCCCATTCTTAGACGTCCTGATCACCAAGAACTTAGACGAAGGTTTCTCACACACAGTATACAGAAAACCAACCCACACAAATCGGTATCTAAATGCCGATTCTGACCCAAAACGGGTACAACAAACACCAGGTACTTAAACACATACACAATGAGGCAAAACCAAAACCACCCACACAAACTACAACAGAACCTGAAGATCCAAACACACACAAGGCATTCCTCCCATACATAAAAGGCATAACAGATCAAATTGGCCGCATTCTCCAAAAGAAAAGCATAAAACCAATTTTCACCACACACCATAAACTATCAAACCTAATAAGAAATCCGAAAGACACTATTCCAAAAGAATCCCCCCGGAGTCTACGAAATTCCTTGTGCCGAGTGTCATCGGTTATACATAGGCCAAACCAACAGAAGAGTTCAATTCAGGATTTACGAACACAAAATGGCACTAAGAAAACTAGACCCTCAGTCACCAATAGTAAAACATCATAACGAAACAGGACACATTATGAACTTCGAACAAACAAAAACAATAGAACCAATAAATAACTTCCACTCCCGTATCACAAGAGAAGCCATAGAAATTTACAAAAGGCCTGAATGTCTACGCAAAAGAGACCTTGAAAGAAAAGATCACCTTGAAAGTAAGATTTTATTCAACCTTTAGTAAAAGTTCATCATGTAATGATACAGGGATACGAGGTTGTAAAAAAGTCATACCCCTAATGTACAATTCTTAAAATGTTTTTTTACAAAAATTCACAAGACGTTGTACCTGAGACCGCATTTAAACAGCAAATGATGAAAATTCTCAAAATGTCTTTTTATTTAATATTCAAATATAATTTATTTTTTATTTTTAGCATAAGCTAGGCTTTTTTAATTCTCTTAAATTAAATACTTATTTTTTATTCTGATATTTTTACAAATTATTTATAATAACTTAGATTTTTTTTTAATTTTTTTTTATTTTTACAAGGGCGAGAGGGGCCAAGTACGCCTAAGGAGAAAGAAAATTGCAATCAACACTTGATCATGCACTTATTCAACACGCTATAACCCTAATATATGAGCATCAATTTAAGGCAAAATGCAAACCTGACTCTTTCTTACAACCAGGATTTGCTTCTGGAGGGGTTGAAAAGTAAATAACAAACCAGATTGATAAGCGAGAGTAGACAGATAGATGACTTTCTTAAAACTGAGATGATGTTTCTTCATTAATCGTTTCATGTTTTTGGTTGAGCTTCAAAACCGTGGAAGGATTGGCCGTTTCTTCTCTTCTTTGACAACGTTTCTAGGAGGCACCACGTAGAGGTTCCTTCCATGCCCCCCAAAAGGTGCGAAATATAATTAAATGAATGAAAGTGAAGTTTTTTGTTTAAACAATCATCATGGAGTCAGTGTTATGCGATAAATTTCGAAATTTTGCAAATGAGCAAGAAATAAACGCTTTCTATCAAGAATCAGTTTCTGGGGATGTATTGAAAAATCAAAACAGATTTTTATTTCATATAGGAAATAATAATTTCTTGTTCTATTAATTGCACCTTTGAGTGGTCTTTTAAATTTGTCCATCTAGAATGTTCTTGATTGACCGAGGAATTCGTGATCTCGATATGAGAGGACGAGAATAGCAATCTGTTTGAATTCAAATAGCCAAATGCGGTACTGTGGTCATGTGGCAAGGTAGGCCGAGTACGCATTGGGAGATCCAAGGTTCGAGTACCGGCGATATCAATCTTTTCGGCTTTTATGATTTTTATTTTATTTCAAATAGGAACTTGATTTGTGGCACAGGTGTCTATGCTGCAGAGCACCAGGCTACTCTTCAATTCAACTCTTCGGAGAAAAGGAGATAAAAAAAACAATTAACATTTGTGAGCAATACAACAAAACAATAGAATGTTAATAATTGACAAAAAATAATATATTTATCTTCAACGTTTGTTGTAAAATGAAAACAATTTCAGTTTCCAAAAGAAGTGGTAGTCGTTGTATTTATTTGGAAGATGTTTTTATGAACGAAGAGATCCTGGAAAAGAAAAGATGGATATTACTAATAAATAATCGTTGATAGAGATTTCTTTAAATCACTTACTTACATTTCTCAAATGTAAACTCTCTAGGATTGTTGGAATTTCAATTTATTTCAATGTAACAAATAATATGTATTTCTGTATATATACGATATAATAATAATAGTCTTGCTTGGAAATTTGTTCAATCAAATTTGATGACGTTTAATAAAATGTCACCGCCTAAAGGAAAAACGTAATAATATAAATTATAATCAGAGCTATGGATTATAAGTTTAATTTAAATAATATTTACTTAAATAGGATCCTCTTGATTGCGCTCTCTGAAGATTGAAGAGCCGCTGCCGCCGCCGCCGCCGCCGCCGCCGATCAGCCCCCACAAGCCCAACCGTCCCAAATCTAAAAGAAAAGAAAAAAAAAAGAAATAATACACAAATCAAATTAAAAAAATTTCAATTATAATATAAAAATTAACTTACCATGTAGACTGCTTCTTTGCGCCCAACGATGTCTTGATGTCTAACCTAATGCCCAACAGACTCATTCACAGCTCGTGTTTGAATGTACAAGAGAAATGCATAAAAAGACTCAAAGCAAAGATTTATAAGTAAATAGAAAAGCTAAGGTTTCTAATTACTAAAGACCGGACAAAAAAGCATAAAAAAATGGAAAACAAGTGCTTAAAAAAGCATATAAAACTTGAATAAAAAGTTGTTAAATAAGCATAAAAGTTGAAAAAAAGCATCTAATAAGCAATTTTTACTCATACTAATGGCGTATACAAATTTTTTTTTTAAAGAAACTAAATTTATTCCGCCCCGCCCTGCGAAAAATTTTGTTTTTGCGGAACCAAATTTTTTCACCCTGCGGAAAAAATTTTTTTTAGAGGGCTTTATTTTTTCGCACTGCGGGGTTTTTGGAATTTTTTGTTTTTTTTTTGGGGGGGGCAGGCCTCCCCCCCTCTTATACACGTCCCTGGTGTATGCGTGTGTGAATGGGAAAAAAGTGTTTTTTAATAAAAAAAAAAAAAAAATTATAAATATTCGTAAAATAAGTTAAAATAAGCACAAAAGGGAAAAAAGCATGAAAACTCAAAAAAAGCAAAAAAAGCATAAAAAATGCAATCTCAATACACTTAGTTTTTCCTAATTCGTATAGAAATTAAATATCTAATGGTTGCTTATAAAATTCAGCAATAAGCATTTTGCTTAAAATCCGGTCTCTACTAATTACGTATAAACAAATGCTTTAAGCATTTTATTACGCATTAATCTTATCCATCAAAACATGAGATATGAAAAAGTCCATCCCTCTATGGCTGAGGTAGCCATCTAGCTCTTCAGCGACGACCCTCTTCTTTCTTGAGACGATCGCGATACGCGAAACACTCCCGAGAAAGCAGGTGAGCTTTCATTTCACATATAAATCGGAACGAATCGGGGAAACGCGCCCAAAACCCCTAGGAAAGTTGAAGAGGAAAAGAAAGATTGTTACATGAATTTATTTACGCGTTGATCAATTAATTTCTACCCACCTACCTAATCAATAATTACTAGCGAACTAAGGAGCAGAGATTAATTGATCAAATTTCGAACCGAGTTAGGAAGGGAGCCCGAGAAGTACCATACTAAAGATTTGTTTTGGTTGCTCATCTCAGTAAGAGAATGTCGTTGTTTCAAATGCCTGCTGAAAAAAAAGAACCCTAATAGCTAACGACACATCCTAACCAGAACTCCTAACATTTGAAAACATTAAACTTATTCTTTACTGAAACAACCAGCCCAAATCATCAGCAGAGACTTCCAGAGGGCTCCAGAGAAAGAAGAAAAATTTCTTTCTCTCACAAATTAGAAACGATGGATAGAGGAATGAATTCTCTTAGTTCTCTTGGAAATTGGTCAAAAGTGAAATGACACTCTCCTGGGAGTCCCTGCCTAATTATGCGATATTCCTGAATATCGCAAACCTATTGGGGGAGACAAACAAACAAACACACCTATGCCAGTGTGAGATGCCAATTCACAATTCACCTCAATCCAAGAGAATGTCAGAGAACCCTTTTATGGCCTAAACCCCCCTTAAATAAAGTAAGTCATCATGCATGCATAAGCGCAGAGATTTTTATTTATTCGCCCTCCTAAATAGCTATTTTATATCCTATTTATAAAGAATTGTGTGTATTTAAATAGCTTAAAATTAAAGGTAAGGAGAGATAGAAAAAAGATAGAGAGATAGACCCCAAATACACACAATCCTTTGCCTAATATTCTAAAAGCTAAGCTCTAAAACATATGAAACGTCTCATAGAAGATGTTGGATCATCCCCCGGTGAGAGAGAGACAGTTCCGTTGGATAGACTTAAAACTAAACCCTACTTACATTACAATCACAAATAGTTGTACTTCCATTACCATCTCTCTCTTTCTCCTGAAAAAGAAACTCTGAAAAGATTAGAGAAATAACATCCTAAATAATCTAACAATCTAACTAAAATATGAAATTTAAGCCGGATTATAAAAAAATAAATAATAATAATAAAAAATTTTGAAAATTCCCTAGCTAGCTTACTCTGCGTTTATGCTAAATGAGTATACAAGCCTCAAAATTCTGCAGGCGACCACGAACGAAGCACTCGATGCGTTGACACTGCGCCGGCTGAAGTGATGAAGCCCTCTGCACTGCACAAATGTTCCGTTGATAATCACTTCACTGCACTCACTTTCTCAAATCCTTTGTTTCTTCTCACTGCATAAAACACATCGGATGGCCAAATCTCCAATCTGTAAACAAAGAAGATTCAATTACAACATATACACTTGCGTGCAGCTAAATCGACTCAACCCATAAGCGCGCAAACAAAGTCTTATATTTTTGAAATGGCTAAGCCGATATTTATAAAATGTATATCTTTTTAAAGCTTATTTATTTAGCTTTACATTGATACCAATATCAAGCAAATTGGTGTATTACTTTTTAAATTATGTGATCTGAATGGCTGAACTGGAAAAAATGCTGTTCCTAGCTGCCACTATTGTTTATTTGAAATTGCCTTATAAAATTCCATACAACCAATTATTCTTATTATTCTCATTTCAAATGTTGATAGGATTAAATTTACACAAATTTAATCCATTTTTATCAGAAAATCATCGATACAATGCCAGAGGATGCCGCTCAGGTTGTTGTTTTGATAGAACAGGGCCATTGCCAAGAGAAGTCGCTCGTCTGTTGAATTTATGTCAGTCTTGCTGTCTCAAGAATCTACAGGAGGTTTCAGAAAACTGGTGGTTTTACTTAGAGACCAAATACCCGCTGTTGCCGGCCCCGTCTGAGAGGGATGACCGTTTAATCGTCACGACGTCTCTCCGAAATCGCCACCTCACTGCCGTAAGTATTCATCAGCAGCTGAGAGATGTTCGAGGTGTGGCTGTCAGTCAATGGACAGTGAGAAGACACTTGAAGGTAGTCAACCTCACTTGTAAAAGACCTGCTACTGGCCCGAAATTAACCACAGCCCACCGTAAAGCTCGACTTCAATTTGCTCGAGAGCATCTCAATTGGAGTATCGAGCAATGGAGGCAGTTTTATTCACCCGGACGCCTGTACACTTACTTCACTGAAGAGTGTAGAGTGTGCACTTGTGGTAATGACAGGAAAAGTCGATTGTACAGGCGTCCGGGTGAATAAAACTGCCTCCATTGCTCGATACTCCAATTGAGATGCTCTCGAGCAAATTGAAGTCGAGCTTTACGGTGGGCTGTGGTTAATTTCGGGCCAGTAGCAGGTCTTTTACAAGTGAGGTTGACTACCTTCAAGTGTCTTCTCACTGTCCATTGACTGACAGCCACACCTCGAACATCTCTCAGCTGTGATGAATACTTACGGCAGTGAGGTGGCGATTTCGGAGAGACGTCGTGACGATTAAACGGTCATCCCTCTCAGACGGGGCCGGCAACAGCGGGTATTTGGTCTCTAAGTAAAACCACCAGTTTTCTGAAACCTCCTGTAGATTCTTGAGACAGCAAGACTGACATAAATTCAACAGACGAGCGACTTCTCTTGGCAATGGCCCTGTTCTATCAAAACAACAACCTGAGCGGCATCCTCTGGCATTGTATCGATGATTTTCTGATAAAAATGGATTAAATTTGTGTAAATTTAATCCTATCAACATTTGAAATGAGAATAATAAGAATAATTGGTTGTATGGAATTTTATAAGGCAATTTCAAATAAACAATAGTGGCAGCTAGGAACAGCATTTTTTCCAGTTCAGCCATTCAGATCACATAATTTAAAAAGTAATCAACCAATTTGCTTGATATTGGTATCAATGTAAAGCTAAATAAATAAGCTTTAAAAAGATATACATTTTATAAATATCGGCTTAGCCATTTCAAAAATATAAGACTTTGTTTGCGCGCTTATGGGTTGAGTCGATTTAGCTGCACGCAAGTGTAGTTTATAAACACAGATATCTAATAAAAGAGATTTGAACCGCATTGATTATATCCATTAAACACAACCCTTATTAGATTAATCTATGAATAAAGCAATTTCTTTAAGTTCAGATAGCCTAACGTTATTATATCAATAGTATTTTTAAATTTATTATTGAGATTAGTATTACAATATTTAATAAATAAATAACGTTATCTAATAGAGTACATTTAACAATTTTTGTATGTCTATTTGTTGGTAGTTGAAACGTCTCATGCACCCTGGGGAATGACTCAGCCTATCCAGGTCATTGCTCTCCTTTCCAATGCACTAGGCCACCAAACCCTTGATCATACTAAGAAATAATCCCATTTCCATATAACTTATTCACAATTGCATTGCATTTTACAAAAATAATTGAAGGGAGAACTCTTGAAATCCTACTAAAAGAATTATTATTTATATTTATGCTGCAGCTAATTTCATATTCGGATTAATTATACAGATAGTTTAATAAAGCACCATCAAATAAACATACTCACAAAAATTGTTAAATTTACCTCAAGTCCGAATCCATGGATTCATTGAATATTAATATCACATATATATATATATATATGTGTACCAAAACCACCAACACAAACTACAACAGAACCTGAAGATCCAAACACACACAAGGCATTTCTCCCATACATAAAAGGCATAACAGATAAAATTGGCCGCATTCTTCAAAAGAAAAACATAAAACCCATTTTCACCACACACCAAAAACTATCAAACCTAATAAGAAATCCAAAAGACACTATTCCAAACGAATCCCCCGGAGTCTACGAAATTCCTTGTGCCGAGTGTCATCGGTCATACATAGGCCAAACTAACAGAAGAGTTCAATTCAGGATTTACGAACACAAAATGGCACTAAGAAAACTAGACCCTCAGTCAGCAATAGTAAAACACCATAACGAAACAGGACACATTATGAACTTCGAACAAACAAAAACAATAGAACCAATAAACAACTTCCACTCCCGTATCACAAGAGAAGCCATAGAAATTTACAAAAGGCCTGAATGTCTAAACAAAAGAGACGACGCCCTCAATTTCCCAACAACATGGAAAACACTTATTCCTAAACTCCAAACTAAGGCTCACACAAATACAAAGACTTCACACACTCCAAAACTGTCCCGAAACAACAATATCACGTCCCCAAAACAAACACAAACAATCACAAACAAACGTAACATATCCAACAGCAAATCCATCTCAACAAACCAAGCCACGCCCCCAGACCAGGCCCAGCCAACCAGAGACAGCCACGTCACTCCCAAAGCCACGCCCCCAGACCAAGCCCAGCCAACCAGAGACAGGCACGTCACTCCCAAAGCCACGCCCCCAGACCAGGCCCAGCCAATCAGAGACAGCCACGTGACTCCCAAAGCCACGCCCACATGCCCGGCAACAGATATAAAAGGACCTGCACCTCCGGCTCGCAGTCAGTTACTCTCGGCCTGGGGAGTAGGCAGGTTGAGACCCCGGGAACCAAGAGCTAACACCCCGACTTGGGGAGTAGGCAGATTGAGGCCCCAAAGTCAACCCAAACCAAACACAAACCCGATTACACAGAACCAACCACTGTCCATTCCTCAGAGACAAACCCAGACCTCTGAGGCATCCACCAAACACACCACCAACACACCGACTTGGGGAGTAGGCAGATTGAGGCCCCGTAGTCAACCTAAACCGAACACAATTACACACACCCAACCTTCCTCCAGTTCTCAGAGACCAATCCACGCCTCTGAGTCATCCACCAAATTGACCTGGGGACCAGGAAGACTGCGACCCCGTAAACAACCCCCCTCCACCATTACCTCCTAACTTCCTTCTCTCTTGAAAATGGCTCCAAAAGGAGAGCCGAAACGTCGAGTAAATCTCAGCACCCCACGCGACTTAACCCGAGAAAACTTGTCTTCGCATATATATATATATACTGTATTAGAAAGTTCATTCTTGATAAAGAGCAATTTGATAGCAAATAATAATAAAATGTGATTGGGTGGGCTGACTTGTGAAATATTTAGTTACTTGAGGTCAATTTTACATATTAGCTTCTATGTTTAATTTATTATTATATTTAAATAAAGGCCTAGAAATAATTATCACCGAATCTATCAAATTATAGTCAAGAAATGGCCTGGCTATTCGGATAGGTGATATCACATAGCCCAATTATATATCTATGAATAATTTATAGCAGCTGCAAATCAACTTTTAATAAAAATTTAAAAAAATCTATATAATATGCCATATATTGTTTTAATCAGCCACCACTAACTTGGCCATAGACAAATAAAACTTCAATTATTTAAGAAATTTAATAAAAATATTTCAAAACAATTGATGTTTTTTACCTGATATAAAGATTTTATTTTATTAATTTTTTTCT
>JAKCPI010023210.1:0-27744 GCA_023213315.1 Euborellia annulipes | reverse complement strand
TGAAATAAAAAGAAAGAATAAAATGAGCAAGCAGCTAGTTATATTTCAATTTATTAACAAACCAGGGCCGACGTTTCGGTCACGTATGGGACCATCTTCAGGGCCAGGTTAATGCCTGAAAATACATATAATCCTCGCCAAGTTATATTGGGCATACACAATTGCATGTAGCTTAATCATGACAATGCCTCAAATTATGTTGTTATTATACCATGGATAGAGAGTTCAAATAAAAAAAAGAACTCATATTTTTGGCTGCACCTGCTCCTTCTATTTATATATATAATTTACTCGACATTTCGGCAATTATTTTAAAGCACGGGATTAGGAAATAATGGTTGAGATTGGTTGTTTTCGGGGTCGCAGTCTTGCTGGGCTCCAGGTCTGATCAGTGAATGAGGTCGAATCACTCTGAAATTTAATAAGTGGTTGTTTTTGTGTGATACCAGTAGTGTTTATGTTTAGTTTGGTTTGACTTAAGGGTATAGAAAGCATGTTTTTGTCACCCAACGAAGTTGTTGCTTAGAACCATATTTAAATATTTTGACCTATGAAATAGAAATTATTAATTATATTTAAGAATCATTGAAGCTCACCAGAAGAATAACTCTCTTGGTGAGCCGGGGGAGGGGTCCGCCAAAGGACAAGAACAACAGTCAGTCGTAGTGGTTAAGCAATGCCAAACGCGACGAAAACTCGGAATTAGTGATCCCGAGCAATTAGAGTTTGGAACCTCCCTCGCTAGCCTTCGATATTATTGTATTTAAATTATATAAATATAACCTCTGTAGTCGAAAATGGTTTAAAAAAAAACTAGATGACTTTTGGAAATAATAAATATATATATATATTGTTACTCTTAATAATAAATAACTATTCTTAATTAAATCATTTAAAATATTAGTTTTGAAGGTGTTAAGAAGGAAAAGAATTAAAGTTTAATTATTTTTGTTTTAGGAAAAAGAGTCTCCTGATGGAAATAATGTGGCTTGTATTCTCACACTTCCACCATATCAGCGGCAAGGCTATGGCAAACTCTTAATTGCATTTAGTTATGAATTATCGAAAATAGAAACTGCTGTTGGCTCGCCTGAAAAACCTCTCTCTGATCTGGGCAAACTAAGCTATAGATCATATTGGTCCTGGGTTCTACTTGAAACACTCAGAGATTTTAGAGGAACTCTTTCTATAAAAGATCTTAGGTAGGTTGAAAATTTTCAAATATAATAAAATGTTTAATAAAATATTAATTTGTTATCTTTTTCTAGCATGATGACTAGTATTACACAAACCGATATAATATCAACGCTTCAATCTATGAATATGGTGAAATATTGGAAAGGTCAACATGTGATTTGCGTTACACCAAAATTAGTAGAAGAACATATCAAATCATCACACTTCAAAAGACCTCGTCTTGTTGTGGATACACACGCCCTACGATGGGCTCCACCTAAGAAATCGCTATCAAGAAGCGGAAAAAAATGATAAAAAGACTTCTAAAATTATCGTTAGAATTATTTTCTGATTCAAACTTAGATAATGTTTATCTATTATTTATAATGTATATATATATAGTATGAAGAGAATTCTCAAAGAAATTATTCTTCGTTTTATATCTGTGAAAAAAATTGTTAATTTATTGCAATAGAAGTAAACTACTTTGTATATATATAAAATGTGATACCCAAAGTCTGATTGATATTTTATCATAATGAATAAATTACAAAAATGAAAATTTTATTTATTTTATTAACAAGTATTTCAAGAAAAGACCAGATTATTATAATTCCTAAACGAATCAGGTTATATCTGCATGTCTGATTTTTTTATTTTATAGTAATGATGGTTGTGATTATCATGGGCGTAACAAGAAAATTTGGCTGGGATGGGCCATAGGACCAGCCATCCTCGCTGGGGCGGAGGGGGGGGTGGCCATGGGACCAGCTCCGGGGGGCCTGGAAAGCCCTATATTTTCTCAATTTTTCTTGGGGCAGGGTGCTTTCTGCCCCCCCCCCCCGGCACCCCACTAGTTACGCCCATGGTGATTATGGAATAAGGTTCAGTCAAAGAAAGGAAATTTACAGAAAAATAGTGATCTTGGTTTTTAATTAAAAAAAAAAAAATAATTTTTTATTTATTAATCACGCCAACTTTGTTAAATAAAAATGTTATTTACATACATTTATCTAAAAAAAATATTTTATTTAAATAGTAATTTTAATTAATATTTTATTTATATCAACTTTGATTTATATTAAGGCTTTTATTGTATATGAATTTCAAAAAGTTATTGAACCAACCTTTAGAGAGTCGACTGAAATAAAATAATAATTATTTCTTTCTTTTAATTAAAAAGTGATACATATATTTTATTTAAATATTAAAATAAATAAATATTTATTATTTTATTTGAAATTAATGGAAAAAAAATGTTTTGATTTTTTGGTGTATTTCATCAAGTAATTGAACCAACTTTTATAAGAGAACTCGCCTCTGATTTCCAGCTGTATGCATGTCTGTGTGTGTGTGTGCTTCTCATCACCTGTCAAGTTCAGCTAATAAATATCTCGAATTTTATAAGGTATTTATTATTTAATTTGCATTTCTTTCTCTTTTTTGTTTGAATTAGATATTTTCTACTAATTTAATTTACAAATTAATTTTCATTGCCACTTAAAATATATGGAAATTATCGTTGAATGTCATTTGCTCCTTTTGGTTATGATTCTATCATATTTTGTCTTTTATTTCGTATTTTCGACTTTTTAAAGTTATTCCCTATTTTATTAATATATTTAAAATGCTTTAATTGATTTATTAAATAATAAATTTTAATCTTTTATTATTATTTTCATCATCTGTCAAATGGGTGCATTCCCAAAACATGGACTGATTGAAAAAATTAATCTTTTTTATTAAATTATTTATTTTAAATTTAGATTTGAACAATCACCCCTCGTTTTAGATTTCATGACTTTGATTTTTTTAATTTTTATTAATTTTATCTTTTTTTTTTTTGCACAACACCAATATTCTAAATTTTCTTCACTTTTCATTATTTTAATTTCAAAGTAAACTAAAGGATAAAAGAGCTAGATCAATAAATTCAGCCAATAAATCGAATTCTTTTTGGAAAGATGTTATTCGAATTTTTAATTTTCTATTTATCTATAGGCCTATACACTTGTATAAATAGTTCTATTTGAATCTTTTCTAAGACTATCATCTAAAATTTAATATTTTATATTTTTCAGTTTTTGAATTTGGACAGCACCAATAAAAAATGACTAAAATTTGGAAGCCTTTAAGAACAAGAAAGTAACAAACATCAAGATTTTATTTTCAAATGTAAGTAATCACCCCATAGATTTTCTTATGTGATTATTTCATTGTTTGTATAAAAGAGGATGAAAATATTTTTTGAATTCTCTTTTAATTTTGAACTATAAAAATTTAAATAATCACATGATTTAATATTGGCCTTCTAGGAGCTTTATAAATCTTAAAAAAAAACTTATTTTCACATTATTTTTAGATGATTTGAAAGAAAGCTTATTTCGTAAATAGTTAATGATCTTCACTTGAATATGAAACTTTAAAATTAGGTAATGTATATGTATATTCATATATGTTTAGGCCATTTCTTTTAATTAATTATTACTTTAATTTTAGACTTACCAAGATCTACTCCAGGATGACTGCTCTTCTAAAAGAGAATATGACATTCATTATATATTTAAAATCAAAATGAATTGAAAGAAAATTAAATAATATTAGAAAAAAAAGAATTTTTTAAGGATGACTTTTGTCTCTCTCGTCAGTAAGAAATATAATTTAACATTAAATTATTATAATACTGTATTTTCTTTTAAATTTCAGAAGTTCGGGTTTCACTTCAAATCTAAGGGCTACTTCTCATCCTCTCTAGAAGGCCCAAATTCAGTCATGTCTCAACTGATGGTACTCATCTTTGGAAAGCGCCGTCGAATGGCTATCTAGTCGTAAAAAGATCCTCAGCCGAACTAAAATATATCATTTCACCCATTGATATGCCCGAAACACAAGAGGAGCATCATCCCTTCATTACTAAGCTAACGACTAGTAAGTAGTAGAAAATGTCAAGTCTTCTTTTGGTCCTATGATCAACGTTATTTGGAACAAACTAGCTGCAATAGTCATCATAAGCCTTTGGACTTTATGCATCCATTCAAAAAAAGATGTAATTAGAAGTGACTACGTCTCATTAGATTTGTTAGTATAAGGGTATTTTATGGCTGGTGGAATTTGTAACAGGAATGAAAGTTAGAAGAAAATGCAGCCAGAATTTTTCTTTAAAAATATATTTCAACAGCTAGCTGACGTTTCGGCTTTGGTTAAAGCCATCCTCGGAGCTATAAACAATGAAACGAAACATTTCTTTTTTACAAATATTGTTTAACAATCATTTTTTATAAAACTTTTTTTTCCTAGAATGAAAATCATACCTGCTGTTGGTCTTCATATACATATATTTTGAATTGTATCCGGTATTAAAGTTAATTTAGGATATAACATCAGGGAAAAGGTGATAGAAGAAGGAAAAGTTGATCTTGAACAGAAAACTTTTTTCCCTGATGTTATATCCTAAATTAACTTTAATACCGGATACAATTCTAAATATATGTATATGAAGACCAACAGCAGGTATGATTTTCATTCTAGGAAAAAAAAGTTTTATAAAAAATGATTGTTAAACAATATTTGTAAAAAGAAATGTTTCGTTTCATTGTTTATAGCTCCGAGGATGGCTTTAACCAAAGCCGAAACGTCAGCTAGCTGTTGAAATATATTTTTAAAGAAAAATTCTGGCTGCATTTTTCTTCTAACTTTCATTCCTGTTATTAGATTTGTTGAAACTCTAGAGAGATTTTTTATTCAAAATATAAAATTAGGTATTTATTATATCTATTAATTTTAATCTATTATTCTGTTATTAAATAAATATTAATTTACTTTCAGATTTGATTATGTATCATCTGAGATGGTTTAACTTTGAGTGAGAACAAAATGACATCCAATCACCAAAAATATATGTACATAAATATATATATATATCTTTGTTCTTTACTTAGTTTAATTTATTTTTGTGGAAACTTTGGATTAAATGAATGTATAAATGAGGTATAGTTTATTGAATATGGATATATATATATATATATGCATATTGACTTGATATTATCGAATTCACTAATTACTAATTAAAACTAATTTTTTTTTAACTATCTCTTTTTATTTTTTTATTTTTTTAATTTAAAAACATTCACAGAGTCTTTTCGACAACTTAGGCCAATTAAGACTTTAAACGATATCCGTTATTGATTGATTATACGTATTGGGGTCCAGGCATTCTTATTTAAGCTCTTTTTATTTGATTATAGAGATTAATTTTTTCTTTTTTTGATTTCAGAATTCCTTACCAGTTGCCTTCTTCTTGTCGTTGCAGCCAGATGAACTCACCGTTATTTAGAGTTCCTATTTGGTGAGCTTAATTAATATTTGAATCACTTTATTTTTCCAGTAATATTAATTAGTAGGAAAGATGGTCTAAAAATCAAAGAAGAAATGACAAATTTTTGTAAATAATTTTGTATTATTATCCCTTGTTATAGATTTTCGCTCCCCACTTGGAGATGACTGCACTCCTAGCCACTCCATTCAGAACGCTTAAAGTCAGGCTCGGACTTGAGATATTCGCATTTCGCTTCAGCAGCAACATCTCAATCTCTCTCTTCTCTTCCTCAGGTAAATAAACATTATTCAATTATTCATCCCTTGTCAATTAATAATTAAATATGTCAAGTGGGATGGAGGGAGTTAAAAAACATTGAGTTATATTCATTTCTATTGAATTTACCCCAAATATCATGGGATTTTGTTTTTATTCCTTATCTAATAGAAAAAACTTGTCATTTAATAACATTTCTCAATCGAATATAAAAAAATTTCCATAGGAAAGTATAAATTTAATTAGAAGGTAAAAAAAATATTGCAACCTCTTTAGCAATTTATTTAATAGGGGGTGTGTAAAATAAGTCTTAAAAATTTAAGCAAAAACAACTCAGCCCCCCACCCTCTCTAATACAGTACGTATTACTCAATTTTTTATTAGGCCTTTCTAATTAATAATTAAAAAGGGGCGGAAAGGAAAAATTAGTTTTATATATTCTAAATTTTAATTAATTTAATATTGGAAAAAAAAACAAACAGGCTGCTTTTTATTTTTTAATTTGACTAAAAGAAAAAAAAAAGATAAATTAATAATATTTTTTTAACTTTTCTAAAAAAAAAATCTATCATATGATTCCTATTATGAAAATTGAATTTTTATATTTAAAAAGAATATTTGGGAAAGGATTACGGGATAAATAAAACAATTATTTATTGAATATTTAAATTATGTTGTTGATAGAATAGGATAAAAAATAATAAATAAATATTTCTTTGTTTCAGAAGGAAAAAAATCATCCATATTCTTATTCTTCATCATCATTATCAAAGAAAATGGACTTAAGCAATTGGAAATTATTTTTAAAAACCATTTTTATATAATAAAGCAAGCAAAGCAAGTCTTTTAGTTGCATTCACGTCGAGCAAGAAGCCAGTCGATTGAATTCATCTCTCTGCTTTTCTTCCATTGCGATTCTATTAGTGAGAATAAAACATCACACACCCCTCAACTCTTAATTAAAAGGTATTATAATTTGCATATTTCATTTTCATTAAGGGTTAACATTTTATTGTTATATTTTCTAAGTTTTTTTTTTTAAACACTCACTTTTTTCCAATTCACACTCACATACACACAGCCTTTTCGGCAACTTAGGCCATTTAAAACTTTTATGATATCCGTTATTTGTAAATATATCTATCGGACTGTCTGGGATCCGAACCCTCGACCCTTGGTATATAAGGCAGGCGAGCTGCCAACTACACCAAGCCCGATGGCATTTTCAAAGTTATAAAATGATCTATTATTTTTAATAATGAAACCTGAGGGAGGAAAGGGGGGTGTACAGTGAGGGACAATATTAAGTCCCACCCACCCATGCGTTTTCTACTTGTGATTATTTCATTGTTTTTATAAAAGAAAATGAAAATCTTTATTGGAAATTTTCGACGTTTGAACTATGAAAGTTTCTATTAAAAAATATATAATATTTTTTAAAAACAATGAAATAATCCCAAGTTGAAAATGCATGGGTGGGACCTAATAGTTTTTTAATTTTGATGAAGCAATGTTTCGTCTAGTATAAAATTATCTAACAGTAGGGCCTTAACAACATATACATAGACTTTACTTTTCTAACTTCTTACTACTAACTAAGGTCTTAGAAGTCCTACAGCAAGTGGACGAAACATTGTCTGGGGTCAAATAAAGTTTTGTTTTAGAAAATCTTTTTACTTTAATTGAACCTACTGGTCCGAATCCTCTTGGAAATTGTATAGAAGGTTCCTGAGCTTCATCAAAATTAAAAAACTATTAAGTCGCACCCATGCATTTTCAACTTGGGATTATTTCATTGTTTTTAAAAAATATTATATATTTTTTTACTTTAATTGAACCTTCTTATCCGAATCCTCTTGGAAGTTAATAGTTTTTTATTCTCCTGGCTGCAAATCTACCTTCCTTAAGATAAATTAATAAATAACAGCCATTTTACACTTTTATATTTAATTATAATAATAACTTTTAAAGGGTTAAATTTATCGAACAAAGTATTCAGACCTTTTTTGTAGAGCGTTAAATTTCCTACAAAATATGTTCTGACGGTATTTTTAGGTTTATTTGTTTCAGTGGAATAAAATAAACTGCAAAAAGTGCAAAAATCCCATGTTATATAAATGGTAAATGGATTATGATTTAGGCTCGGTTTAATATGAATATTAAGGTTTGATATGGGTCTGATATTTTTTTTTTAGGTCAAAACCTAAAAGAGGGCGTTTGCAGCATGAAACGCAATTTGGGAAATAACGGACACCCTAATATATATATATATATATATATATATATATATTAATATAATTCCGGTTGGTGGGTTCTGAGAATGATCTCAACCGGAATCGAAACGTCCTCGTGGTGGAAATAAAAATACTATGAACAAATAATGAAACACAACTATTTATAATATAATATTGCGAATTATCTTCTCCTTTTCACCTATCCTGATTGAACTACCAGCTATAGGCCCTACAGATCTACTATTTTCTGTCTTTGTAATAATTATTTAATTAAAAAAACATCAATATTGAATTATATTCATGATAATTATACCTGATAGCTTACAAGATACATGTATATGCCAAAATAATATATTTCTAATTTTTAGAAAATTACGAAGATGCGCTTCGAAAAATGCATAAATTGAAATTAAAAGAGAATGCTTTTTCTACTGATACGGATGCTGATTCGATTGAAAAAGCTGCACACCTTTGAGAGATTTTTCAAAAACTCCATGAAAGTCTTGCTGAAACAAAATATTTAATTTTTGGTTCAAAGGCACAAAGCGATAAATCCACTAAAGAACTGAAAAGAAAAAGTGAATCCAATAAACCACTCTCTGAGGATGAATATATTTCTTTAACAGAAAGAGTATCGGACAGTGATTCATCATCAAGGCCAAAAAAACAGAAGAAAGAGGAATCGGCAAAAAATATAAAAAAAGAACACAAATATTTAAGCTCGCAAACAAAGAAATTGTCCACTAGTTATCCTGATGATCACCAACTGCCTTCGACATCAAATCAACTTCTTTGGGGTGCTTGCAAAAAGGGATTGTTGATGAATCAAAATTGACTGAAACTAATTTGCAATTGAGTTTTCCAATAGAAGCAGTAGTTGGTGAAGATGGGTTAGTTGTGATTCCAGGTTTGTTACAAGGTTTTTCAATTAAATAAATAGAAGGATGAGTAAAAAGGCCAAGCAGCTATTATTATTTCTTTATTGGTATTAAACCCACAGCGACGTTTCGGTCGACTATGCGACCATCTTCATGGCTAGGGTTTAGTCAATAGTAACCCTCTTGAGTTCTTTGATAGACATTTATGTAAAAATTTTTTATTGAATACGATCTATCACAATTACATTCAGCGCCAGTCAGATTGAATATGGACCGAAAATACCAATAAAGAAATAATAATAGCTGCTTGGCCTTTTTACTCATCCTTCTACATATTGATTCAGCTATTCACCTCGCTTACATATCATAATTAAATAAATATACATTTTTAATTTATATAAAATTATCTAAAATTTTGCTGCTGGAAATAAGAATAATTCATCAACTTTAACTATTAACAAACTGAAAGGAAAAAGTGTTGGCCAAGGAGTTTTCCTAACTCAAAATTGTAATTTTTTTTTTACTCACTCTCTCACTATTATTTATTACCTTATAATGTGAAAAAGAAAGTTTTTTTTTATGTAGATTACATGACGTTAATGGAAGAAATGAGATCACTGAGAGTTGATCAAAGAAACCAATCCAAATCACTGTTGAAAATGGAAAGTTTGCTCACACAATTGCTGGGACAAAAATTTGAAGGAGCTGTATAGCAACGAAAAATACTTGGTCGAAGATATTTGAAAATGAATTTCCATTAACTGACATAAAAAATTTATATGATGTTGAGAAAGAAAGAGTTGATTTCAAAACCTGAATCAAAAAAAAATTTCGTAATATCTTTAATCTTTATTCTTTAAACAAGTTTTGATCCGTTTTGAATTAATATTTGATAATTTTTTGTCATTTCAGTGTTCTGCAATGATTCATCTAACAGACAAAGAAGATAGTTGACAAAAGAATGTAAATGCTATAATCAAAAAACTTTTTAGCCGAGAACTGGCATCGAACTTTACTGCGACTAGGAAAATGCCTGATAAAATAATATTTGCGACGACTGTCCCAAATATTTTCCACAATATTATTGGTAAGTATTAACAAAATAATAAATTTTATATAATTAATTGCTTATGTCCTTAATTAATTATTATGAAAAGTATTTATTTCACTTTTAGAATTCTTATCTTGGAAAGAATCTAGAGTGATTTCGGCTATCGGGACGACTTTTACCCACTCCCAATATTGGGAAGGAAAACGCTATAAAGCTTCAATGTCGAAATATGATGAAGATAATTTAAATAACATTTAAACTTTCGACCGTTGATTCTCATTGAAACATTTTGTAAATTAAAATTAAATAAACAAATTAAACACTAGTTTTTATAGTAGAAGGATAACAAAAAGAGTGAGCAGCTAGTTTACTTTTCTTTTATTAAACTATCTTGATGAAATAAGAAATATCATGAATGTAAATAAATATCCAAGGCATTTTATAGAGAAAATATTTAAACTGTATTTTCATAAAAATAAGCCCAGAAATAGTTTGGTGCCTGTAATGGGGGATGGTTCGAGTGAGAGAGATATTTCCACGGCAAATAATGAAAATACAATCATATTTCGTAGCCTTACTTATACACCGGGTCTTGCTGAATCAATAAGAAAATTATTTTATAGAATTGAAGGTAGCATAAAAATATCTTTTAAACCTCCAAACACACTTGGATTTTTATTTAATCCCCTCCCCTCTTATCCAATAAACTATTATAAAAAATATTTACTCCTCTCCACACAAAACAAATATAAAAATCAAAACACATTCTTCCCATCAATCAAATTCATTTAAAATTACATCTTGAAAAAACAACTACAAAAATTAATATAATCATATATTCATAATAATAATTTTAAAAAATATAATTCAACTTCTCTCACCATTCTCTTAAAAATATTCATTCATTTACTAATAAATGAGGTAATCTTAGCGTGAGTTCTCTCTTTCTCCTCATTCATAAACCAACTCGATAGACATCACAGAATTTTACTCCAACTTTTCCATTAAAATATCTCACCTCTTATCAAATATATATTTTATATCCATTTATATAGGTGAAATATGGAAATTGAAATTTATAATGACAACCCTAATTAAATATTCACCTAATTTATATAATCTTACCATTTTCTTAAGACCATTATATTTCTATAATATCGAAGACTAAACAGGACCGAAATCACAAGAGGGTTTGATAAAAAAAAAACAACCTCTCTCTTTTTTTATCCTTCTACTATATCAACTACACACTATAAAAACTCCAATATTAACACTAGTTTATTAGTTTAAGGTTATAATAAATAACACTTGATACTTTCACAATTCCTTGTTATTACATTCTAATACAAACATTTTTATTATTATTTCATTTAATACAATTATTTCATTATAGAATGTAATCTTCAGATACAACAATTGTCAAATAAGTACAATGTAATTTTAATAATAAAACCATTTTTTTTTATTTAAAATATAGATAGGGGCAGACTGGTGGATATTATTGAGAATTGAATAAATCTGGAGCTGATGTTCAGGCAATTTATTTGGATTAATTCCTTCCGCTATAAGTCGACGTTTCGGGGCCAAAATGGCTCCTTTTTCTGGACCACACGGTGTCAAAAAAACAATTAGCCCCCAATTTTGTCATAAATGCTGTGATTAATTTCGCTAGAAGACATGTGGCAAAGGCAATGGTGCCAAACGAAGAATGATTTTTTGACACCGCATGGTACTGAAGAAGGAGCCGTTTGAGCCCCGAAACGACTACTTATAGCAGAAGGAATTATTCCAAATAAATTGCCTGAACATCAGCTCCGGATTTTATTTATTAATCCTTCTCAATTTGTTTATTTTAATTTAAATTTAAATGATGAAAGTGGCAAGATGGAAGATCACACAGCGGAAGGCTCATAAGATGTTGGATAATAAAAAACACTCAAATAGAAGAGGCTGTTATTTTCGGCAGGGTTGAGTGAAAAAACAATTTGTATTTTTCGAGCGAGTTTTAATTAACCTTTTATTTACTTATTTCGAAGGCACTGGCGCATACAAAGGGGGGAGGTAGGGCACCCCCCCCCCCCTCCAAGTCATCAGGAAAAAATTTTTATGGCAATGGGATTTTTTTTTAAATATTAAATGTTAAAAATTTATACCAAATACAAATTTGATTTGTATATATATTCTGGTAAACCAGTACAGAATGCACCTTTAAATTACCCGAAGACCCTCTCCCCCCCCCCTCGAGAAACCTATATGGATCCGCCCTTGCAATGAAGTTAAAAGGTATTTATTATTTGTATATTTCACTTTTATAAAGAGTTAAAATTTTATTTTTATATTTTTTTGTTAATTATCTTTCTCCTAGTTAACACATATACACACACACATACACAAACATACGAATCATATTTAGTAAGAAAAAAAGAAATAATAATTTTTATCTTTTACAGAGGTGGTTGGTTATTGCTAGAGATCGACTTCTCACATCATCATCTTTCTTGTCGTTTGAGCATCAACGTCTCAGGGCCCCTCGAGGATCTCTCTGCTTTGGGTGAGTCCTGATAATCAAATTTTCACAATTTCATTTTCCTGGGAAAGGTCATTCTTTTTTTTTTTAAATTTCGGTAATAAAAACCCCTCCTTTGATATTTTATTATCATTTAAATCTACAAAAGTCTCCCTCTCTCTCTCTTTTTTGATTCCGGTTCCACCAGTTATTTTTTTGAATGGCTGTGTTTCTTTTTTACTTTCTCTTACCTATATGCAGAGTTGGGCACCAACTAAATGTTGATTAAAAATTTAGTTAAAGTAAACAAATCATATCAAGAATCTAGTATGCTCTATTTAGTTTGAGTAAAAATTTAGTTAAACTAAAAATAACAAATCAGATTTCTGATATGATTAAATTAATTTGAGTAAAAATTTAATCAAATTAAATTAATTTTAATCAGATAAATTAACTTAACTAAATTTTGATTAATATATAATATATTTGTTAAGTATTTAATGATTTATTTTATAGTTTTTTGACCTAGTTTAGCAACTAAGTGAGCCAAGGGCGGATCCAGAGTTGTTTCTCGGGGGGGGGGTGGGGGGGGATCTAGTGTGACTCGTCGCACAGCACACAATTTTTTCTTAATTTCGGTAATTTAAAGGCGTATTCTCTTCTTGTTTGTCAGAATATAAATACAAATCAAATTTTTAAGTATTAATTTTTAAAATTTTACATTAAAAATACAATTTTTTTCAAAAAAAAAAAGTTTTTTTAATCTCGGGGGGGGGGGAATTACCCCCTTTACCCCCCCCTGTATCTGCCCTTGTAGTGAGCTGATTTTAAAAAATTTGGACCAACAATGCTTATAAATTAAATAATAAACTTTACTAGGATGGATTTCTTTCTTATAACATTAGTTATCATCTAGCTAACTAGTGAACTGAATTTAAGACTTTTCATTGAAATATTACGCAGATCAACTTTACTAGTATTTATTATTTTTTGGGGGGGTGTTTTGAAAATTTTAATAAAGATGAAATTGATGGCCAATTAAAACATTGCTTTTCACAATTTTCATCCTAACTTATTTTTTATAATTCCTCTCGCTATATGTTTACGTTTCGACTTTAAAATGACTTCTTATTTAGTACAACGCGAGATTAGCAAATAAATTACTCCTTCAATTTCGTCATTGTATATTTTTTGATAAATATTCGTTTCGAAAACCTGAACGCCGATGCCTTCAGTGAATGTCATATAGCGAGGGGACTGATTCACAATAAATTGTATCGAACAATGTGTATAGTGTTTTGATTCATTATCTATCTTAACTTATTTAATTTAAAAATATTTGATTTACAGTATATTTACTAGCAGGGGCGTATATAGAAATTTTTTCGGGGGGGGGGGGGGGCCCGAACTGAAAATTTTTCTGTGGAAATTTTTTTTTTTTTTAAACTAAATTTTTTTTCACACGAAATTTTTTGCGGAACATTTTTTCCTTTGCGGAACCAAAGTTGTCCATCCTGCGGAAAAATTTGTTGCGCTGATGTTTGTATATCCCTATATATGTATATGTGTTTGGGAAATTTCGGGGGGGGGGGGGCCGGGCCCCCCCGGCCCCCCCCCCTTATATACGCCCCTGTTTACTAGTATACTATATTTTAGAAAGAACGAGAATGAATTATCATATTTTAATACTTTTACTGCATATTATATGGCATATTTAGCGGTTTTTGCTGCATAAAAATCCGGGCTCTAGTTATAAGAAAGAAATCCATCCTAGTAAAGTTTATTATTTAATTTATAAGCATTGTTGGTCCAAATTTTTTAAAATCAGCTCACTACAAGGGCAGATACAGGGGGGGGTAAAGGAGGTAATTCCCCCCCCCCCCCCCCGAGATTAAAAAAACTTTTTTTTTTTGAAAAAAATTGTATTTTTAATGTAAAATTTTAAAAATTAATACTTAAAAATTTGATTTGTATTTATATTCTGACAAACAAGAAGAGAATACGCCTTTAAATTACCGAAATTAAGAAAAAATTGTGTGCTGTGTGACGAGTCACACTAGATCCCCCCCCCCCCCCCCCGAGAAACAACTCCGCCCTTGGCTCACTAGTTGCTAAACTAGGTCAAAAAACTATAAAATAAATCATTAAATACTTAACAAATATATTATATATTAATCAAAATTTAGTTAAGTTAATTTATCTGATTAAAATTAATTTAATTTGATTAAATTTTTACTCAAATTAATTTAATCATATCAGAAATCTGATTTGTTATTTTTAGTTTAACTAAATTTTTACTCAAACTAAATATAGAGAGAGAGCCCAGAGCCCCCAGACAATACTTATTTTCTCATAAATAAAATCTATTGGATAAAGTAGTGTTAGTACGTACTTTGAGTGTAAGCATATTTGCAAATTTGGGCCGTGGGCCAATTTATAGGTAACCAAGTGCCAAACATTGGTAAAAATAGTACTAATTATACTTATTTTCTCATTCTTGATTTTTACGTATATTTATAGAGAATATTGTTAAAAGTTAATAATCAATACTGCCAGACACTTACCATGGGCCATAACTCTTGCCAGACGCCCGTTAAACCACAAGTGGTGTAAGTTCAGTTTCTTATTTAAGCCCCTTGGACACCAAATGGCTTTAAAAAAAATGCCTGGACCCCTAATAGATATATTTAAACATACGAGAACCGTTAAAAGTCTTAAATGGCCTAAGTTGCCGAAAAGACTGTGCGAATGAGAAAAAAGTGTGAATGTTTTTTTTTAATAAAAAAAAGTCCATTTTCCCTTGTTTTGAGATATATTAAGGGGGACTTTTGCTTAAAAATTGAGGTTTTTCGAAAAAAAAAAAAAAAGGCTTTTGGAGTTAGTTACTTGGGATTTTTTTATTTTTATTTATTCTATTAGTTTCTTTCTGCACAAAATGACATCACATTTAGTCTGATCTGATTAGCCGTTCGGAATCTACAGGGGTTTCAACTTTCAAATTAGAATTTCTCGCAGCGAGGTAAATTGAAATTAGATGAAAAAAATAAATGTTGAAATCTTTAGCTGAAATATCATTCTTTCTAACCGTATATTCTCCATAATTATACCTCTTAAGACAGAGGAGTTATTCAAGCCGCTAAACCTTTACGTGCATGCCTGCCTAACCGGCCACTAAAGACATGATTTGTAAGACGTTGTCATGTCAAAATTATAATTTAAATTATATAATTTCAATGAAAGCAAAATTTCCGATTTAACCATACCACGAAAAATAAATAAAAGGTCAAAAATTATTTTTAGAATTTTAATAGTAGATACCTAGGTCTGTCTTTTCCATTGCATTAAAAAATAATGTCTGTCTGTTTGAACTTATTTTTTTTTTCTCATTCACACTCACATTCACACAGTCTTTTCGGCAACTTACGCCATTTAAGACTTTAAACGATACCCGTTATTGATTAATGTACATATTGGGGGTCCAGGCATTCTTATTTAAGCCATTTGGTATCCAAATGCCTTAAATAAAATTATCGGACTATCTGGGGTCCGAACCCGCGACGTTCGGTATAGAAGGTAGACACGCTACCAACTACTCCAAGCCCCGTGGGCTTGAACTCATTTGTAAAATAGGAACTCGTGACCCATCGCCTTTGAAGTTTGAGAATTTTCAAAATTTTCTTGAAACTAAACTTTCCCTTTGATTTCCTCCACAAGGGGCTAAATTAATTTTACATTCCAATTAAACTAGGAATTTATTATTTAGAATCTTTTATTGATAAAAAATATCTTAGAGAATTCATTAAAGAACTAATAAAAAAAAAAATAGATATTTAATAACCCTATCTTCCTCACCTTTTAATTGTGTTTAAAGCATCTGAATGTTTAAATTCATTCTCGTTTTTTTGCCATAGCACAGTGGCAGAGTATCCGCCTCATGTGCTAGGGGTTTAAATAATTTCCCGTAGGCTAATTAGGATAGAATGCGCCTTGAATTCTGATTCTAAAGAGATATATTAAATTGTATCATCTGTCAAAGTTCCTCAGCATAAATCTGTTCATATTTTTAATTTCTTAATTATTTGTCATCGACGATTATATAAAATTATATTTAACAAATGTGTGAGTATGCTTAGTCAAATCCGAATTGAGGTATTAAATATTAATATCTTATTTAAATGAATAGATCTCGAAAATTATTTAAATAAAATGAAATACAGGGTGTCGGAGTTATCAAAAGAAATTTCAATTACTCGATTTTCTGTTTTACAGAATTTAACTGTTTAAAGATATTGCATCCTCCTTAGCTATTAATTTAACAAGGGATGCTTTTAAGGGTGTATAGCCTTTTTAAATATTTTAAAAATAACTTAAATTCCATATTTAATCTAAATAAATAAAATTGAGAAACATTTTATAAAAGATAATTTTTTTTTTAAATTATGATCGGATAAAAGAAACCAAGCCAACCAAATTGAGTTTATCAATAATAGGCCTATTAAGCTTATTTTATTTTTTACAAATTCTCTCTTTCTCCTAGTACACACACACCCACTCGAATCATATTTAATAAGAAAAAATAGTAATTTTTATCATTTTTTTTCTTTTACAGGGGCGGCTATTGCTAGAGGTCGTCTTCTCCCTTCATCGATCTTCTCGCTCAAACAACCCCATCTCACCCCACTTCTCTCTCTGTCTGCATTAGGTAAGTCCTGACAATCAAATTATTTATATTTATTATTTCATATCACAAATAATAATTACATTAATAAGATTTGACATCAAGGGCGGTCCCAGAGGGGGGTCAAGGGGGTCGTGACCCCCAAAATCTTTTTTCTTTTTTTAACACACATTTTTTCCCACTCACTCTTCCATTCACACAATCTTTTCGGCAACTTAGGCCATTTAAGACTTAAACGATACTCATATTTGATTAATATATATTTATTGGGGTCCAGGCCCATTTATTTATACTTTAAAAAAAAAAAAACAGTGACCCCCCCCCCCCCCAAAATGTAAGGCTAGGACCGCCCTTGTTTGACATATTAACAATAAATATATTCCATAGAAAAGTGTAAATTTAACATCTTATTTATTTAATAGGGTGATTTTTAGGCATAAATTAAGCAGAAACAACTCAGACTCCCCCCCCCCCCTCTCTTTCTCTATCACCTGGTAAATACAGTATTATTCTAGTCTATCTAGTTTTATTCATTTCTTTATTAGTCTTTTCTCATTAATGATGAAAAATTCTAATATGGATGGACGTTCCTATATCTAAATTCTTCTAAATTTTAATTGTTTTTCATTAGAGGAAACAAACACGTAGGCCTAAATTATAATAATCACTGCATTTCATCTCGTCTAAAAGAAAAAAAGTTAGAGTAAATAATTTTAAAATCGCAATACTTTCTCTCTATATATTTCATATATAGGGTAAGAGAAAGTAAAAATATTCTAAAAATTGAATTTTTGTTTTTTTTTTTATTTTTTACTTATAATACGTACGACTCGCCCAAATAGCACTCTCATAAGATTAGCCAGATAATTATATCTTAATACAGTGGTTTCTAAACTTTATGTTATCGTGCCTCCCTTAAAAATATTTAATCGAATAACGCCTCCCCTCCCCCCCCCCTTTTTTATAAAATAATACCAATGCAAAAATTTTTATTGCAAAAAAAAATAATGTATTAATACATACTATTATATTATTTATTATTTTATCTATAAGATTTTAGCATTGCTTTAGAACAGCGTTTTCCAAACTGTGAGGCGCGCCTCCCTAGGGAGGCGCGGACTAGTCTAAGGGGAGGCGCGAATATTGGCCATCAAGATCAATTTTCCAAATGATTGCTAGTTTTATAAATAAAATAATAAAATAATTTAGAAGATTCTGGGAGGGAGTTTTTAATTAAAATAATAAATATGAATAAATAAAAAAAAAAATTTTATATAATAAATTTATAATTCTGTATTAAACATTTTTGTTTTTGTATTATTTTATTAAATGTGTGGGGGAGGGGACGTCATACGATTAAATATTTTTAAGGGAGGCGTTGTAACATAAAGTTTGGAAACCACTGGTCTAAAGTAAGACTCATTTCTAGAAAATTATACTATGTGTAAAACCCAAAGGCAGATCCAGGGAAGTTTTTCAGGGTTTTAATTTTTTTCTGACTAGACGCGAAGCTCGCCCGAGGCGATAGCATTGTTAATTATTTTATTTATTAGGATTGGATAAGGGGTTGAAAAATTGAAAAAAAAAATTTTTAAATTTATTTTAACTTAATCGAAGCCAAATAAATAGAAAACATTCAAAAAATAGCGTTGATTATTATTTTGATTAGAGGGGATCAAGTGTTGATTATTTAAGAAAGGCCTTGGAATATTCCAAATCACTTGTTGACATTTCTTTCCATCTCTAAATATAGTTAGATTAGAGAAAAAGGTATTTTTTTACTTTTAATAAAAAGGGAATTGTTTTTTTCATTTATTTATTCCTATTCAGAGAGAGACAAGTTTCTCGGTCAGACGAGTCGAGCGCGTTGCCGGGCTGCAGGCGCAGTTGTGTTTAAAGTGAATCAAAGTGAATAATTAATATATTGTAACCCACTCTGACCTCACTCAGCCACCACAACCTCTTGAGCGTCTTATTAAAGGTAATTATTATGCATTTTATCGTTGAAAAAAAAAATGATAGAAACAAATAATTTGACTGCGAAAACGATTCTTTTGAATATGAAATTAAATATTTTGTATTTCACTAAGGGTAGAGGGAGAATATAAGCTGTTGATAGGGGGAGGGGGGAGTATATGTGCTTAATATACTTTTACACAGGGATGGATTAAGGGTTGAGAATTAAATAATTATTTATAAATGTATTCAAATTATTTTGAGAGTAATTTCGCGGTGAAAACTCGCATTTCCTTTATGAAGGCATTAACCAGGGGGGTTAGGTTAGGTTAGGTTAGGTTGAAGTGGCCGTTCCCAGAGAGGGGAACACACTTAGGCCAATTAGGCCACCACGGTGGGGCTATCCCCCTACCTACCCTAAGAGGAGACTTCGGCAGGATAGTTGAATTATTTGCGGCAAGCTGGATTCGAACCCGAGTCGTGTTGAGACTTCGGACTCCGTAATCCTCAGCTTAGCCGGCTTAGCCATTGCCTCCTCTCCAGGGGGGTTAATGCCCCATCCCCTATAATGCACAAAGATATTAATATTTTTTAATACTTTTACTAAAAAGTAAGTGCATTCCGTTTGAGTTAAAGTTTATATTCAATATTTAGCAAATAGTATAGTAGGATAGAAACATTTTAATGTCATTCTAAAATTTCTATATGATTAGGCCACTTACCATTTTACTGGGGTGAGTTTCCGCATCTTTTTGTTTATAGAACTAATCTCAATTCGGATTTGAATTTTTACCTTATCTTACCTATATGTATAAGTTAATATACATATATATAGAGAGAAAGTATTCGATGTCGAGACTTTGATGGATATACACGTTTTGAGGTCACCTGAATCCAAAAAAGTGGTTTTCGCGATATGGTCTATCTGTGTGTCTGTTTGGGTTCAATTTAAAGCATGAATAAATTGAGCTATGAGGTTGAAATTTTATATTTAAGTTAGCCACCCCCCTAGAGAGTGAAAATAAGATTTGAGAAAAATATTTTTCTTCAGGAATAAAAGTTAGAAAAATCTGGTGTGACTGGCGCACAGCACACAACTTTCTCTTACCTTTGGTAATCGAAAGTTGTGTTCTGTGCTTGTCACACCAGATTTTTCGTGTTAACATATATTTAGTTTTTTTTTTTTTTTTTTTTTTTTAAACATTCACACTTTTTTTCTCATTCACACTCACACTCACACCCACATTCACACTGTCTTTTCGGCAGCTCAGGCCATATAAGACATTTACGATAACCGTTATTTATGAATTTATATATATTAGGGTCCAGGCATTTTTATTTAAGCCATCTAGTATCCAGATGGCTTAAATAAAATCATCGGACTGCCTGGGGTCCGAACCCCAGGGTCCGAACCCCCCCCCCCGAGATTCGAAAAAAATACGTTTTTTTCGCAAAAAGATTTATTTTTAATGTAAGATTTTAAAATTAATACTTAAAAATTTGATGTGTATTTATATTCTGGCAAACAATTACAGAATGCGCTTTTAAATTGCCGAAATTAAAAAAAATTGTGTGCTGTGCGACGAATCACACCAGATTACCCCCCCCCCGAGAACACCTCTGGATCCGCCCTTGCGCTAACCCCTACACTAACCCCCGAGGGCCAAAATTCTAATTGATTCTATTCTATTTTAATTTTCTATAGCATTGAAACTCCATTGATAATTTAAATAAATATGCTGCAAATGTTATTTATTAAATGGCAATTTTATTTTTTGAGATTTTTTCTAGTCCTATTTAACATATAAAAATAAATAATTTTTTATTATTATCTCTTGTTTTAGATTTTCGCTCCCCAACTCGAAACGAGGACAGCACTCCCCGCGGACGGAGTCAGGCTCGCACCTTAAAAACTCGCTTGTCGGTTCCACAGCAACATCTCTCTCTAGGTAAATAAACACTATTCAATTGTTCAACCCTTGTCAATTAATAATTAAATATGCAGAGAGGGATGGAGGAGGTTAAATTTCATTCAATTTTATTTATTTCTATTGAATTTTTCCAAAAAATCACAGGATTTTGTTTTTTATCATTTAATAACATTTCGCATTTTAATTCCATTCTAAATTCAATATATTAGAAAATAAAAAATTATTGCAACCTCTTTAGCGATTTATTTAATAAGGGGCTTATTATTTAAGGGTGACTGTATTAACTAAGTCTTAAAAATTTTATGCAGAAACAACTCAGCCTCCCTCTCTCCCTCCATTTCTCTCTCATCATGTAAATACACTATTGGTTAATTTATTAAGCATTTCTAATTAATGATTAAAAATTCTAAGAGGAATGGAAAGGAAAAATTGCGTTCATATATTCTAAATTTTAATTAGTTTATTTTAGAAAAAAACCAAACAGCTTAAGGATTATTTTTTAACTAATCTTAAAAAAAAAACTTATTTTATTTCTAATATGAAAATTGAATTTTTGATTTTTTTTTTCTTTTATATTACTTTTAATGTAACTTGTACAAAAAAGATTAATTATATCCTAATATAAATATTCCAATATACTCTAATTGGAAAGAATATTTGGGAAAGGATTACGGGATAAATAAAACAATTATTTAATAAAATAATCTTTATTTAATATTTAAAATATAATGATAGAAGAGGATATAAAATAATAAATAAATATTTCTTTGTTTCAGAAGAGAGAGCATCCATGTTCGTCATCAACATGATCAAAGAAAGAGCAGATACGCAAATGGAAAGTATTTTTAAATAAAAACTATAATTGTGAGCTGATGCAAGCAAGCAATTCATTTAGTTTGATTCGCCTCGAGCAAGGAGCCAGTCGATTGAACTCATCTCTCTGCAAAGTGCCTCTCTTCTATCAATTAAAAGGTATTTATTATTTGCACATTTCATTTCATAAAGGGTTATATTTATTTTTATATCTTCTAAGTTATAAAAATATCTATTATTTTCAATAATGAAACCAGAGGGTGTTAAGGGGGGTACCTTTCCCATTCCAATTAAAATATTAATACTATTTTTCCTTAGAAACAATGGTAAAAAAATCTTTTATCAACAATATTTATTTTTAGTAAACTTTTGTCTTTCTTCAAATAATAAAATTTTTATCCTTTACAGGGGTGACTGTTGCTAGAGGTTGTCTTCTCCCTTCATCATCGACCCTGTCGTTTGAGCATCAACATCTGAGCGCACTTCGAGGCACTCTCTCGACCTCTGCTCTAGGTAAGTCCTGAGCCTGACAATTTCAATTTATTAGTTCATATCATAAATATTAATTACATTTTCTTGGAAGGTCTCTCTTAAAATTTCCAGTTTAGAACTCCCCCCCAATTATTTTATGATATTTATCATTTAAATCTATTAAAGTTTTCCTCAACTCTCTTTTTTGATTCGGCTTCTACCAGTTCCTTTTTTTGTAGGGGTTGTAAATATTTTTGTGCAAAATTTTTTGTTTTAATAAAAAATCAATTTCCTGGATGAAAAAAATTTTCTTCTCATAAAATCAGTTTCTCTCTATAGATAGAAAAATTTTTCTAATTATAATTAGAGACTTGTCTACTTGCTATATTAGGCCTATAGAAATGATTGGGAGGGTTCGTTTCTTTTTTTTTTTATTATCTTTATTTTTTTTTAACCATTCAGGGGACCTTAAAACATGTATATCCATCAAAATCACGACATCGAATTTTTGACATGAATCCAATACTTTCTCTCTCTATATACTAACATATGGACCGTCCACATGAAAAGTTACCTAATCTTCACTGGGCTAAATTTTCTAAAACAAAATTTCGAAAAAAATCAATTTTTTTTTTATTACTGATTCCGATTCCCTAGATCAGTGGTTCCCAACCGGTGTGCCCCGGCACCCAAGGGTGCCGCGAGAATGCCTCAGGGGTGCAGCGAGGTATTTAGGGCAAAAAAAAAAAAAAACAAAGGCTGAAAAAATAAAGTTTTCTAAGTAAAAAGGTGAAATAAACGGAAGCGGCAAAAATTTCCCGCATGACGGAAAAACTTTGCAAAAAAAAAAGGTAAAACGATTTTCAGGGCAAAATAAAGAATTTTTTGTATAGACAGCAAAAATTTCGTATCCCTAAAAAATAGGCAAAATTATTTCTATTATTCCATGCAAGGAGAAAAAAGTGAAAAAAATCCCGCGTAGGGAAAAAGGCGGCAAAAATTTTGTCTTTCTAAAAATAAGGTAAAATGATTTAGACGCAAGAGAGGAAAAAAAAATTTCGTGGAGGGGAAAAAATTTTCCGAATGGCGGCAAAAATTTCGTAGGGGCCTATTGCTAGGGGGAAAAAAAGGAAGGGTGTCCCTAGTGTGTTAGATTATTCCCAATGCATCTTTGGGGTGCCGTGGACTTCAAAAGGTTGGGAATCACTGCCCTAGATCTTCATCTTATATTCTTTTCATCAGAATCGATGTATTTTATATAAAAAAATTGAAAAAACAATACAAAAGTGAGATAAGATAAAAGAGACTAAACTAACTTTTTCTCAAAATTTGGTTTTTTATAACTAAAATTTTACAAATTCATATCATCCAAACAAAAATTTGGTGTTGGGTTTCTTCTCCACAGCCGGTGGCTTTTTAACTTGACAACGTCTTCTTCTTGACTTCATACTATTTTTACTTTCTCTTACCTATATTGAAATATATAGAGAGAAAGTATGTTTTTTGAAGTTTATATAGTTTTTTTTTTACTCGTTCTGTTTTCCATTAACAAACACGTTCATACATTTTTATGGTAACAATATATGACAGGTGGGGCCAAACTTTTATCCATTAAGGGCGAATTTTGCTTAAAAAAGGTGAGGTGTTTTTGAAAAAAATAATTGATTTTGGACATAATTACTCAGGATTTTTTATTTAATCTATCAGAGGTTATTCTTTCTGCACAAATTGACATCACATTTAGTCTGATCTGATTAGCCGTTCGGAATCTACAGGGGTTTAAACTTTCGAAAAACGAAATCCCGCCGAGCGCCTCTCATGCGAAAAAATGACCTCATATCAAAAAAAAGAAAAAAAGCCCTGGGGGTATTGAACCACTTCTTTCTAAAACTATATTTAGATTTAATGTAGCTTTTATGGGTCAAAGTAGCTATGCGTTGCACAAGTAGGGCTATTTTTCGATATTTTTTTTGCTTAAAAAATGAGGTTTTTCGAGAAAAAAAACCAATTTTGGAGTTAATTACTCGGGATTTTTTTATTTATTCTATTAGAGGTTATCGTTCTGCACCAAATGACATCTCATTTAGTCTGATCCGATTAGCCGTTCGGAATCTCCATGGGGTTTAAAATTTTCGAAAAAACGAAATCCCGCCGAGCGCTCTCATGCGGAAAAATTGACCTCATATCAAAAAAAAGAAAAAATAACCTCTGGGTCATTGGACCAATCTTTCTAAAACTATATTTAGATTTAATGTAGCTTTTATGGTCAAGTAGCTATGCGTTGCACAAATAGGGCTATTTTTCGATATTTTTTTGCCTAAAAAATGGAGGGTTTTTCGAGAAAAAACCAATTTTGGAGTTAATTACTCGGGATTTTTTTATTTATTCTATTAGAGGTTATCTTTCTGCACCAAATGACATCTCATTTAGTCTGATCTGATTAGCCGTTCGGAATCTACAGGGGTTTAAAATTTCGAAAAACGAAATCCCGCGGAGTGCTCTCATGCGGTAAAATGAAGTCATAGCAAAAAAATGAAAAAATAACCTCTGGGCATTGGACCACTCTTTCTAAAACTATATTTAGATTTAATGTAGCTTTTATGGTCAAGTAGCTATGCGTTGCACAAATAGGGCTATTTTTCGATATTTTTTTGCCTAAAATGAGGTTTTTCGAGAAAAAACCAATTTTGGAGTTAATTACTCGGGATTTTTTTATTTATTCTATTAGAGGTTATCTTTCTGCACCAAATGACATCTCATTTAGTCTGATCTGATTAGCCGTTCGGAATCTACAGGGGTTTAAAATTTCGAAAAACGAAATCCCGCCGGAGTGCTCTCATGCGGTAAAATGACGTCATATCAAAAAAATGAAAAAAATAACCCTCTGGGCATTGGACCCCTCTCTTCTAAAACTATATTTAGATTTAATGTAGCTTTTATGGTCAAGTAGCTATGCGTTGCACAATTAGGGCTATTTTTCGATATTTTTTTGCCTAAAAATGAGGTTTTTCGAGAAAAAACCAATTTTGGAGTTAAGTACTCGGGATTTTTTTATTTATTCTATTATAAGTTTTCTTTCTGCACCAAATGACATCTCATTTAGTCTGATCTGATTAGCCGTTCGGAATCTACAGGGGGTTTAAACTTTCAAATTAGAATTTACCGCAGCGCGGTAAAATAAAATGATAGGAAAAAAATAAATGGTGCAATCTTTAGCTGAAAACTCATTCTTTCTAACCGTATATTTCTCATAATTATACCTCTTAAGACAGAGGAGTTATTCAAGCCAATAAACTTTTTCGT
The DNA here is from genome assembly GCA_023213315.1 of Euborellia annulipes. Lineage (NCBI taxonomy): Eukaryota > Metazoa > Arthropoda > Insecta > Dermaptera > Anisolabididae > Euborellia > Euborellia annulipes. The sequence goes on along the minus strand of JAKCPI010023210.1, from coordinate 2,156 downwards.
GCAAGCCCCTCTAACATGCCACTATAGACACATGATTTGTAAGACGTTGTCACGTCAAAACAATACAAAAGTGAGATAAGATAAAAGAGACTAAATTAACTTTTTCAAAATTTGTTTTTTTATAACTAAAATTTTACAAATTCATATCATCCAAACAAAAATTTGGTGTTGGGTTTCTTCTCCACAGCCGGTGGCTTTTTAACTTGACAACGTCTTCTTCTTGACTTCATACTATTTTTACTTTCTCTTACCTATATTGAAATATATAGAAAGAAAGTATGTTTTTTGAAGTTTATATAGTATTTTTTTTACTCGTTCGTTTTCTCATTAACAAACACGTTCATACATTTTTATTATAAATGTAAATATAAGACAGGTGGGGCCAAACTTTTATCCATTAAGGGCGAATTTTGCTTAAAAAACGAGGTGAGGTTTTGTGAAAAATAATTGATTTTGACATAATTACTCGTGATTTTTTATTTAATCTATCGGTGCTATTCTTTCTGCACAAATTGACATCACATTTTTAGTCTGATCTTGATGAGCGTGTTCGGAATCTACAGGGGTTTAAACTTTCAAATTTCCGAATTTACCGCAGTGCGGTATTATTTAAAACCCTTTTGGTAATCTTTTATTCAATTCAATTTTTTGGTATAAAAAAATAGTTAATTATGCTCTTTTGAAGGTTGGAGATGGCAGTGGGTTGATCCTAATCGGAACGTTCTTATAAAGAGTCCTTAATTATTAAATAGAGGCTCATTTATTGGCAGCATCCCCTTCCCTATTCAACATATCAGCCAGCAGCCTGTTCCGAAAATTATTAAAAAAATTATTTTTTTTATGATATAATAATTCCATTTTGTCTAATCTAAAAAAAAAAAAGATTTCTTCTCTTTGATCAGTTATGCAATGTCACTACATGCATTAAGGGTGGTTTTTTTTTTTTTGGGGTGGTGTGTTTTGAAATTAGCCATTGACTCAAATAAACTTTTTACTTTCTCTTACCTCTATATATTCTTTAATATAAAGAGAGAGAAAGTGTTAATCCATGTAAAAAATTGAATGTCGAGATTTTGATGGGTATACACGTTTTGAGGTGCCGGCGATCGCTCCCCCCGTCCCCCCCCCCCGAGAAGAAATTCACAATATTATAAAAACTAGTAATCTAAAGAAATTATGATTTCCGGGCTTTAATTTCAATTGAATTTGTTACCAATCAATTTAAATAAGGCAAATAGGAAAGGGGTCTAAATGGCCATAGATGTCAAGTCCTTAAATAAAAAAAAAAACCGCCCTCCTCCCTCCCCCGACAAAATTGCATTAATCCGCCACTGTGTCTGTCTGTGAACAAAATATCTCAAGAACGAAAAGAGCTAGGTGATTGAAATTGTATATTTAATGAAGTACCCCCCATGGGACGTGTGACACGAAGCTTTTGAACAAAATCGACCAGAGTACTAGTACTTTACGTGGGACTGAATTTTTTCAGTTTATCTTCTCGATTTTCTCAAAATTCGGTTCCAAATGATTTTTTTAAATTAAAAAATCAATGATTTTTTAGATGCTCTTTAGACAAAGCACAGACCAGGGGGTGCACTCCAATGGAGAATTTGAAATTGTGTGACGTCACGTATGCCACCCCAGTGAGAGTTTGACACTTTAATCCGCTAGAGAGCAGGGTAGTCAACCGATGAAATGATCATGTGATTTCTATATATATATTATATTCAAATATTGTCAAATACGTTAAAATTGTCATTTAAGAGATAAGTATTGGATTTCATTATATACTTAAAAATGTTTTTAATTATATTTATATGTTTATTAACTGCATTTCCATTTATATTTTTAGAAAAAGAAAATGTTTAGCAAAAAATTGCAATAATTATGACAAACTAATGGAATTGGATAAATTTAAAGATCATTCGATTTTGGCACAGTATTCCTAAAAATAACAGTCACCTGTGAGATCTTTCACAACAAATGGAAACATCAAATAAGATAAGTAATTTTTCTAATAAAACTAATAAACTATGATAATATTAGTGAAAATCAAAAAACGTCAATATTTTTTGACAATAGTTTGAGAACACCAATATTCCTTTAAAATTTATTATAAAATGGAGAAAGATCATCCATTAAATGATACATCAAAT
>JAKCPI010023209.1:0-12583 GCA_023213315.1 Euborellia annulipes | reverse complement strand
CAAAAAACCTTTCTCATTATACATCCACCTTGCCGCGGTGAGAAAGTTTTAAATACTAAGAGATGTATAACATTGTTAATATCGTTTTGGAAACGATGTAACACCTGTTTTAATTATCTGAGAATTTTCTTTTTGTTTTTTCGTAATCGCTGTTGAACCGCAGCGGTCTAACGAATTGTTGAAATATTTAATCAAACCACACAATTCCGCAGACAATACAATTTAGGTGATGTGATTTTGTTTTTCAGTTTTCGCTGATATAAGTAATTTCATCAGAACTCATATTTGTCTGAAAATTCTAATTTTTCACATTTATAATTACAGTCTATTTTTGATATTTACGTATCGATGATGAACTTAAGTTATATATAAACAAAAATTGTTTTATAAATGTTAAAATATTATTTTTATATACAGTTAATTATACAGTTTTAATTAATACAATATATTTTTTCTTTTTTAAAGACTTTCCATTTGACAGTTTCCTACCTAAAGAATTTTTGTCGTAATTATTTTATATATAGGTATAAAAATAATTACGACAAAAAATTTCTTTTAGGTTAGAGAGCTGTCAAATGAAAGTCTTTAAAAAAGAAAAATTATATTGTATTAATTAAAACTTGTATAATTAACTGTATATAAAAAAATAATATTTTGACATTTATAAAACAATTTTTTGTTTATATATATATAAGTTCATCATCGATGAAGAGGTAAGAACCAAATTAACAAAAATAATTGTAAAATGACTGTAATTGTAAATGTGAAAAATGTCGTGAATTTCAGACAAATATGGTTCTGATGAAGGCCCTTTATGTCGGCCGAAACGAACAGGATGCATCCCTCGTTAACCAATAAAATTGTCTCTGCTACGAATTGTGTAGTTTGATTAAATATTCCAACAATTCCTTAGACCCCGCCGTTCAACAGCGAATTACCTGAAAGAAACTACAAAAGAAATTCTCGAATAATTATTAATATCAAAGTACGTTTCTTTTTTTTAAATTATCTGGAAGTGACTTGCCCCCCCCTGCAAAAAACCTGCGGGCGCCCATAAAATCTACAAGTAAATCCCTGCGATGCCGAAAAGATATATTTTTATTTAAAAAAATTATTTCATTTATCCCATAATTTCTTTTTTAAATGAGAGTATTATATTCGTAGTTATATTAAGACTGTGGGTCTGTGTGTCTGTCTGTGTTCTATTTTAGCATGCCTTCATTGAGCTAGGAGGTTGAAATTTTATATTTAAGTTAAACGCCTCCCCCGGAGCGTGAAAAAATAAACTTTTAATCAAAAATCGGCACAAAAAGTACTAGTACTTTACTGATGTAGTTTTTCAGTTTATTTCTATTATCTCAAAATTCGCTCCAACGACTTTTTTAAATTCATAAATCAATTATTTTTTAGATTCTCTATAAAATGTATATTCTCATTTTGTAATTGAGATCTTCTGATGACCACTTTACTCTTGTACTTCATAGGAAGGATAAGAGAAATGGTTGCCATGGTAACAAAATATAAATATTTTCCCATACTTATAAATTTTACATCTAAATTCAAATGTTCTGTACTGTCGGGAACTAAATATATGTCGACACGAAAAATATGGTGTGACAAGCACAGAACACAACTTTCGATTACCAAAGGTAAGAGAAAGTTGTGTGCTGTGCACCAGTGACACCAGATTTTTCTAACTTGTATTCCTGAAGAAAAATATTTTTCTCAAATCTTATATTCACTCTCTAGGGGGGTGGCTAACTTAAATATAAAATTTCAACCTCCTAGCTCAATTTATTCATGCTTTAAATTGAACACAGTCAGACAGACCATGTCGCGAAAACCACTTTTTTGGATTCAGGGGACCTCAAAACGTGTATATCCATTAAAGTCTCGACATCGAATACTTTCTCTCTATCTATATGTATATTAACTTATACATAACATGTTATAGGTAAGAGAAGGTAAAAAATTCAAATCCGAATTGAGATTAGTTCTATATACAAAAAGATGCGGAAACTCACCCCAGTAAAATTCCAAGTGGCCTAATCATATCTTACTTTTCTACCTAATGAAAAAAATCCCTACAAAATTCTGCAAGGGATTCGATGGGTTCCTAAGTTACCTAGTGTTATTATTATCTGTTTATGAGAGTTTCGAAATATTCAAAAATTAATTCCGCCCCAGTAATAAGAAATTTTAGGATGACATTAAAATGTTTTTATCCTACTATACTATTTGCTAAATATTGAATATAAATTTCAACTTAAACGGAATGCACTTATTTTTTAGTAAAAGTATTAAAAAATATTAATATCTTTGTGCATTATAGGGGATGGGGCATTAACCCCCCTGGTTAATGCCTTCATAAAGGAAATGCGAGTTTTCACCGCGAAATTACTCTCAAAATAATTTGAATACATTTATAAATAATTATTTAATTCTCAACCCTTAATCCATCCCTGTGTAAAAGTATATTAAGCACATATACTCCCCCTCCCCCTATCAACAGCTTATATTCTCCCTCTACCCTTAGTGAAATACAAAATATTTAATTTCATATTCAAAAAAATCGTTTTCGCAGTCAAATTATTTGTTTCTATCATTTTTTTTTTTCAACGATAAAATGCATAATAATTACCTTTAATAAGACGCTCAAGAGGGTGTGTTGGCTGAGTGAGGTCAGAGTGGGTTACAATATATTAATTATTCACTTTGATTCACTTTAAACACAACTGCGCCTGCAGCCCGGCAACGCGCTCGACTCGTCTGACCGAGAAACTTGTCTCTCTCTGAATAGGAATAAATAAATGAAAAAAACAATTCCCTTTTTATTAAAAGTAAAAAAATACCTTTTTCTCTAATCTAACTATATTTAGAGATGGAAAGAAATGTCAACAAGTGATTTGGAATATTCCAAGGCCTTTCTTAAATAATCAACACTTGATCCCCTCTAATCAAAATAATAATCAACGCTATTTTTTGAATGTTTTCTATTTATTTGGCTTCGATTAAGTTAAAATAAATTTAAAAAAATTTTTTTTTTCAATTCTTCAACCCCTTATCCAATCCTAATAAATAAAATAATTAACAATGCGATCGCCTTAGGCGAGCTTCGCGTCTAGTCAGAAAAAAATTAAAACCCTGAAAAACTTCCCTGGATCTGCCTTTGGGTTTTACACATAGTATAATTTTCTAGAATGAGTCTTACTTTAGGCCAAGGGCGGATCCAGAGGTGTTTCTCGGGGGGGGGGGGGGGGTAATCTGGTGTGACTGGTCGCACAGCACACTATTTTTTTTTATTTCGGTAATTTAAAAGCGCATTCTGTACTTGTTTGCCAGAATATAAATACACATCAAATTTTTAAGTATTAATTTTTAAAATTTTACATTGAAAATAAATTTTTTTGCGAAAAAAAGGTATTTTTTTCGAATCTCGGGGGGGGGGGGTAATTACCCCCTTTACCCCCCCCTTGTATCCGCCCTTGCTTTAGGCCAGTGGTTTCCAAACTTTATGTTACAACGCCTCCCTTAAAAATATTTAATCGTATGAGCCCCCCCCCCACACACGCACATGTCATAAAATAATACAAAAACAAAAAGTTTTTAATACAAAATTATAAATTTATATAAAAATATTTTTTTTATTTATTCATATTTATTATTTTAATTAAAAACTCCCTCCCAGAATCTTCTAAATTATTATTATTATAGAGATTATTAATATTTTATTTATAAAACTAGCAATCATTTGGAAAATTGATCTTGGTGGCCAATATTCGCGCCTCCCCTTAGACTAGTCCGCGCCTCACAGTTTGGAAAACGCTGCTCTAGACATACATATATGATTATTAATTGACAAGGGATGATGAATTTATGAGATTAAATAAGAAATTTTGAAATTTTTGTCTGTGCCACAGAGTATATATATAAACAGAGAGCGTACTCAATGTTAATTTCTGGTTTTTATCCGCCATTAGGGTGGCACAATCAGAACGCAGGGAATTTGCGCAAAATTCAAACCAAATTTTAGCCGCTAAATTTAAAATTATGTATTTCGTGTAAATATATATATATATTATTGATTGATTTTTTTTTTTAATTATATATATTATTTTTGTTAATAAGTAATTTTTAATATAGAAAGAATCTGGGTATTTTTTATAACATAAACATCAGATATTTTGGAAAGATAAACTATTTATTTAAAAAATACAGATAAATACATTTTATACCTTTTGGGGTACAGAATACAAAAAAGAAATAAAAAAATTTATAATATGTAAAAATGAACAAAAATACACAAGAGATAAATAAATAAAGTTAAATTGTCATTTGTTATATAGATTTGTGACGATCTGAAAAAGAATCAAAATTAGTAACGTAAGTTATTGGTAAATTAGGCGAGTTGTCCAGTTGATAGTTTTGTCGAAGAATAACATCTTAATCCTCAGCAAAGAAAAAACTTCTAAGGAATTTGATGTATCATTTAATGGATGATCTTTCTCCATTTCTATAATAAATTTTAAAGAATATTTGGTGTTCTCAAACTATTGTCAAAAATATTGACAATTTTTTGATTTTCACTAATATTTATCATAGTTTTATTAGTTTTATTAGAAAAATTACTTATCTTATTTGATGTTTCCATTTGTTGTGAAAGATCTCACAGGTGACTGTTATTTTTAGGAATACTGTGCCAAAATCGAATGATCTTTAGGGTATCAATTCCATTAGTTTGTCATAATTATTGCAATTTTTTGCTAAACATTTTCTTTTTCCTAAAAATATAAATGGAAATGCAGTTAATAAACATATAAATATAATTAAAAACATTTTTAAGTATATAATGAAATCCAATACTTATCTCTTAAATGACAATTTTAACGTATTTGACAATATTTGAATATAATATATATATAGAAATCACATGATCATTTCATCGGTTGACTACCCTGCTCTCTAGCGGATTAAAGTGTCAAACTCTCACTGGGGTGGCATACGTGACGTCACACAATTTCAAATTCTCCCATTGGAGTGCACCCCCCTGGTCTGTGCTTTGTCTAAAGAGCATCTAAAAAATCATTGATTTTTTAATTTAAAAAAAATCGTTGGAGCGAATTTTGAGAAAATCGAGAATAAACTGAAAAATTTCGTCAGTAAAGTACTAGTACTCTGGTCGATTTTGTTCAAAAGCTTCGTGTCACGTCCCATGGGGGTGCCTAAATTAAATATACAATTTCAATCACCTAGCTCTTTTCGTTCTTGAGATATTTTGTTCACAGACAGACACAGTGGCGGATTAATGCAATTTTGTCGGGGAGGGAGGAGGGGCGGTTTTTTTTTTTTTTTTTTATTTAAGGACTTGACATCTATGGCCATTTAGACCCCTTTCCTATTTATTTAAATTGATTGGTAACAAATTCAATTGAAATTAAAGCCCGGAAATCATAATTTCTTTAGATTACTAGTTTTTATAATATTGTGAATTTCTTCTCGGGGGGGGGGGGACGGGGGGGGGGGCGATCGCCGGCACCTCAAAACGTGTATACCCATCAAAATCTCGACATCCAATTTTTTACATGAATCCAACACTTTCTCTCTCTTTATATTAAAATATATATAGAGGTAAGAGAAAGTAAAAAGTTTATTTGAGTCAATGGCTAATTTCAAAACGCACCACCCCAAAAAAAAAAAAACCACCCTTATTACATGTAGTGACATTGCATAACTGATCAAGAGAAGAAATCTTTTTTTTTTAGATTAGACAAAATGGAATTATTATATCATAAAAAAAAAATAATTTTTTAATAATTTGAACAGGCTGTAGCTGATATGTTGAATAGGGAAGGGGATGCTGCCAATAAATGAGCCTCTATTTAATAATTAAGGACTCTTTATAAGAACGTTTCGATTGGGATCAACCCTGCCATCTCCAACCTTCAAAGAGCATAATTAACTATTTTTTTATACAAAAAAATTGAATTGAATAAAAGATTACAAAAAGGGTTTTAAATAATACCGCACTGCGGTAAATTCGAATTTGAAAGTTTAAACCCCTGTAGATTCCGAACGGCTAATCAGATCAGACTAAATGTGATGTCAATTTGTGCAGAAAGAATAACTCTGATAGATTAAATAAAAAATCCTGAGTAATTATGTCCAAAATCAATTATTTTTTTCACAAAACCTCACCTCGTTTTTTAAGCAAAATTCGCCCTTAATGGATAAAAGTTTGGCCCCACCTGTCATATATTGTTACAATAAAAATGTATGAACGTGTTTGTTAATGAGAAAACAGAACGAGTAAAAAAAAAAATACTATATAAACTTCAAAAAAACATACTTTCTTTCTATATATTTCAATATAGGTAAGAGAAAGTAAAAAATAGTATGAAGTCAAGAAGAAGACGTTGTCAAGTTAAAAAGCCACCGGCTGTGGAGAAGAAACCCAACACCAAATTTTTGTTTGGATGATATGAATTTGTAAAATTTTAGTTATAAAAAAACAAATTTTGAGAAAAAGTTAGTTTAGTCTCTTTTATCTTATCTCACTTTTGTATTGTTTTGACGTGACAACGTCTTACAAATCATGTGTCTATAGTGGCATGTTAGAGGGGCTTGCACGAAAAAGTTTATTGGCTTGAATAACTCCTCTGTCTTAAGTGGTATAATTATGAGAAATATACGGTTAGAAAGAATGAGTTTTCAGCTAAAGATTGCACCATTTATTTTTTTTCCTATCATTTTATTTTACCGCGCTGCGGTAAATTCTAATTTGAAAGTTTAAACCCCTGTAGATTCCGAACGACTATTCAGATCAGACCAAATGAGATGTCATTTGGTGCAGAAAGAAAACTTATAATAGAATAAATAAAAAAATCCCGAGTAATTAACTCCAAAATTGGTTTTTTTCTCGAAAAACCTCATTTTTTAGGCAAAAAAATATCGAAAAATAGCCCTAATTGTGCAACGCATAGCTACTTGACCATAAAAGCTACATTAAATCTAAATATAGTTTTAGAAAGAGTGGTCCAATGCCCAGAGGTTATTTTTTCATTTTTTTGATATGACGTCATTTTACCGCATGAGAGCACTCGGCGGGATTTCGTTTTTCGAAATTTTAAACCCCTGTAGATTCCGAACGGCTAATCAGATCAGACTAAATGAGATGTCATTTGGTGCAGAAAGATAACCTCTAATAGAATAAATAAAAAAATCCCGAGTAATTAACTCCAAAATTGGTTTTTTTCTCGAAAAACATCATTTTTTAGGCAAAAAAATATCGAAAAATAGCCCTACTTGTGCAACGCATAGCTACTTGACCATAAAAGCTACATTAAATCTAAATATAGTTTTAGAAAGAGTGGTCCAATGCCCAGAGGTTATTTTTTCATTTTTTTGATATGACGTCATTTTACCGCATGAGAGCACTCCGCGGGATTTCGTTTTTCGAAATTTTAAACCCCTGTAGATTCCGAACGGCTAATCAGATCAGACTAAATGAGATGTCATTTGGTGCAGAAAGATAACCTCTAATAGAATAAATAAAAAAATCCCGAGTAATTAACTCCAAAATTGGTTTTTTCTCGAAAAACCTCATTTTTTAGGCAAAAAAATATCGAAAAATAGCCCTATTTGTGCAACGCATAGCTACTTGACCATAAAAGCTACATTAAATCTAAATATAGTTTTAGAAAGAGTGGTCCAATGCCCAGAGGTTATTTTTTTCTTTTTTTTGATATGAGGTCATTTTTCCGCATGAGAGCGCTCGGCGGGATTTCGTTTTTCGAAATTTTAAACCCCCGTAGATTCCGAACGGCTAATCAGATCAGACTAAATGAGATGTCATTTGGTGCAGAAAGATAACCTCTAATAGAATAAATAAAAAAATCCCGAGTAATTAACTCCAAAATTGGTTTTTTTCTCGAAAAACCTCATTTTTTAGGCAAAAAAAATATCGAAAAATAGCCCTACTTGTGCAACGCATAGCTACTTGACCATAAAAGCTACATTAAATCTAAATATAGTTTTAGAAAGAGTGGTTCAATACCCCCAGGGCTTTTTTTCTTTTTTTGATATGAGGTCATTTTTCCGCATGAGAGCGCTCGGCGGGATTTCGTTTTTCGAAATTTTAAACCCCCGTAGATTCCGAACGGCTAATCAGATCAGACTAAATGAGATGTCATTTAGTGCAGAAAGATAACCTCTAATAGAATAAATAAAAAAATCCAGAGTACTTAACTCCAAAATTAATTTTTTTTTCGAAAAACCTCATTTTTTAAGCATAAGTCGCCCTTATGGATAAAAGTTTGGCCACACCTGTCATATATTGTTTCAATGAAAATGTTTGAACATATTTATTTATGAAAACAAACTACTAGTAAAAAAATATAAAAACAATACTTTCTCTCTCTATATTTAAATATAGGTAAGGAAAAAAAAAATTTTTTGAAATCAAGCAAAAGACGTTGTCACGTTAAAAAGCCACCGGCTGTGTAGAAGACACAGCTATTTAGTAGTTTGTACATTTGGTGTCATAGAACTTTTTCAATTTTTTTATATAAAATACATCGATTCTGATGAATAGAATATAAGATGAAGATCTAGGGCAGTGATTCCCAACCTTTTGAAGTCCACGGCACCCCAAAGATGCGTTGGGAATAATCTAACACACTAGGGACACCCTTCCTTTTTTCCCCCTAGCAATAGGCCCCTACGAAATTTTTGCCGCCATTCGGAAAATTTTTTCCCCTCCACGAAATTTTTTTTCCTCTCTTGCGTCTAAATCATTTTACCTTATTTTTAGAAAGACAAAATTTTTGCCGCCTTTTTCCCTACGCGGGATTTTTTTCACTTTTTTCTCCTTGCATGGAATAATAGAAATAATTTTGCCTATTTTTTAGGGATACGAAATTTTTGCTGTCTATACAAAAAATTCTTTGTTTTGCCCTGAAAATCGTTTTACCTTTATTTTTTTTGCAAAGTTTTTCCGTCATGCGGGAAATTTTTGCCGCTTCCGTTTATTTCACCTTTTTACTTAGAAAACTTTATTTTTTCAGCCTTTGTTTTTTTTTTTTTTTTTGCCCTAAATACCTCGCTGCACCCCTGAGGCATTCTCGCGGCACCCTTGGGTGCCGGGGCACACCGGTTGGGAACCACTGATCTAGGGAATCGGAATCAGTAATAAAAAAAAATTGATTTTTTTCGAAATTTTTTTTAGAAAATTTAGCCCAGTGAGGATTAGGTAACTTTTCATGTGGACGGTCACATATGTTAGTATATAGAGAGAGAAAGTATTGGATTCATGTCAAAAATTCGATGTCGTGATTTTGATGGATATACATGTTTTGAGGTCCCCTGAATGGTTAAAAAAAAATAAAGATAATAAAAAAAAAGAAACGAACCCTCCCAATCATTTCTATAGGCCTAATATAGCAAGTAGACAAGTCTTTAATTATAATTAGAAAAATTTTTCTATTATAGAGAGAAACTGATTTTATGAGAAGAAAATTTTATTTTTTGAAAAATTCAATAGAAATAAATAAAATTGAATGAAATTTAACCTCCTCCATCCCTCTCTGCATATTTAATTAATAATTGACAAGGGTTGAACAATTGAATGTTATTTATTTACCTAAAGAGAGATGTTGCTGTTGAACCGACAAGCGAGTTTTTAAGGTGCGAGCCTGACTCCGTCCGCTCTGAACTCGCCCGCGGGGAGTGGTGTCCTCGTTTCGAGTTGGGGAGCGAAAATCTAAAACAAGAGATAATAATAAAAAATTATTTATTTTTATATGTTAAATAGGACTAGAAAAAATCTCAAAAAATAAAATTGCCATTTAATAAATAACATTTGCAGCAGGGGAGTTCTAAACTGGAAATTTTAAGAGAGACCTTCCAAGAAAATGTAATTAATATTTATGATATGAACTAATAAATTGAAATTTTCAGGCTCAGGACTTACCTAGAGAGAGAGTCTCGAAGTGCGGTCAGATGTTGATGCTCAAACGACAGGGCCGATGAAGGGAGAAGACAACCTCTAGCAACAGTAACCCCTGTAAAGGATAAAAATTTTATTATTTGAAGAAAGACAGAGTTTACTTAATATTTTTAACGTTTTTTTTTACCATTATTTCTAAGGAAAAATAAATTAATTGTAAAGGGAAATGTACACCCCTTACCACCCTCTGGTTTCATTTTTGAAATTATTGAAATTAATAGATAATTGTATAACTTAGAAAATATAAAAATGAAATGTTAACCCTTTATGAAAATGAAATATGTAAATAATAAATACCTTTTAATTGGAGTGTGTGATGTTTTATTGTAATGTTATCGGAATAGAAGAGAGGCACTTTGCAGAGAGATGAGTTCAATCGACTGGCTCCTTGCTCGAGGTGAATCAAACTAAATGAATTGCTTGCTTGCATCAGCTCACAATTATACTTTTTATTTAAAAATACTTTCCATTTGCGTATCTGCTCTTTCTTTGATCATGTTGATGACGAACATGGATGCTCTCTCTTCTGAAACAAAGAAATATTTATTTATTATTTTATATCCTCTTCTATCATTATATTTTAAATATTAAATAAAGATTATTTTATTAAATAATTGTTTTATTTATCCCGTAATCCTTTCCCAAATATTCTTTCCAATTAGAGTATATTGGAATATTTATATTAGGATATAATTAATCTTTTATGTACAAGTTACATTAAAAGTAATATAAAAGAAAAAAAAATCAAAAATTCAATTTTTATATTAGAAATAAAATAAGTTTTTTTTTTTAAGATTAGTTAAAAAATAATCCTTAAGCTGTTTGTTTTTTTTTCTAAAATAAACTAATTAAAATTTAGAACGCAATTTTTCCTTTCCATTCCTCTTAGAATTTTTAATCATTAATTAGAAATGCTTAATAAATTAACCAATAGTGTGTTTACATGATGAGAGAGAAATGGAGGGAGAGAGGGAGGCTGAGTTGTTTCTGCATAAAATTCTTAAGACTTACTTAATACAGTCACCCTTAAATAATAAGCCCCCTATTAAATAAATCGCTAAAGAGGTTGCAATAATTTTTTATTTTCTAATATATTGAATTTAGAATGGAATTAAAATGCGAAATGTTATTAAATGATAAAAAACAAAATCCTGTGATTTTTTGGAAAAATTCAATAGAAATAAATAAAATTGAATGAAATTTAACCTCCTCCATCCCTCTCTGCATATTTAATTATTAATTGACAAGGGTTGAACAATTGAATAGTGTTTATTTACCTAGAGAGAGATGTTGCTGTGGAACCGACAAGCGAGTTTTTAAGGTGCGAGCCTGACTCCGTCCGCGGGGAGTGCTGTCCTCGTTTCGAGTTGGGGAGCGAAAATCTAAAACAAGAGATAATAATAAAAAATTATTTATTTTTATATGTTAAATAGGACTAGAAAAAATCTCAAAAAATAAAATTGCCATTTAATAAATAACATTTGCAGCATATTTATTTAAATTATCAATGGAGTTTCAATGCTATAGAAAATTAAAATAGAATAGAATCAATTAGAATTTTGGCCCTCGGGGGTTAGTGTAGGGGTTAGCGCAAGGGCGGATCCAGAGGTGTTCTCGGGGGGGGGGGGGGGGTAATCTGGTGTGATTCGTCGCACAGCACACAATTTTTTTTTAATTTCGGCAATTTAAAAGCGCATTCTGTAATTGTTTGCCAGAATATAAATACACATCAAATTTTTAAGTATTAATTTTAAAAATCTTACATTAAAAATAAATCTTTTTGCGAAAAAAACGTATTTTTTTCGAATCTCGGGGGGGGGGTTCGGACCCTGGGGTTCGGACCCCAGGCAGTCCGATGATTTTATTTAAGCCATCTGGATACTAGATGGCTTAAATAAAAATGCCTGGACCCTAATATATATAAATTCATAAATAACGGTTATCGTAAATGTCTTATATGGCCTGAGCTGCCGAAAAGACAGTGTGAATGTGGGTGTGAGTGTGAGTGTGAATGAGAAAAAAAGTGTGAATGTTTAAAAAAAAAAAAAAAAAAAAAACTAAATATATGTTAACACGAAAAATCTGGTGTGACAAGCACAGAACACAACTTTCGATTACCAAAGGTAAGAGAAAGTTGTGTGCTGTGCGCCAGTCACACCAGATTTTTCTAACTTTTATTCCTGAAGAAAAATATTTTTCTCAAATCTTATTTTCACTCTCTAGGGGGGTGGCTAACTTAAATATAAAATTTCAACCTCATAGCTCAATTTATTCATGCTTTAAATTGAACCCAAACAGACACACAGATAGACCATATCGCGAAAACCACTTTTTTGGATTCAGGTGACCTCAAAACGTGTATATCCATCAAAGTCTCGACATCGAATACTTTCTCTCTATATATATGTATATTAACTTATACATATAGGTAAGATAAGGTAAAAATTCAAATCCGAATTGAGATTAGTTCTATAAACAAAAAGATGCGGAAACTCACCCCAGTAAAATGGTAAGTGGCCTAATCATAAGAAATTTTGGGAATGACATTAAAATGTTTCTATCCTACTATACTATTTGCTA
>JAKCPI010023205.1:0-21884 GCA_023213315.1 Euborellia annulipes | reverse complement strand
TGCTTAACTCAATTTTTAATTTTTTGGCGCTTGACACACTAATGCATAACAGGGTCCAATTAACTCGGGTTAGCTAGTTGACTATAACTTTCGCGTCTTTTCACATCTAGATAAGCTAATCATGTGATTAATTAAGATCCCAGATCGTATTTAATTAGCTAAGACCCAAAGTCCGGTATAAGTCTTAAATAAGGGGTGAAATTAGAAGAAACACAAGTCTTGTTTATTTATTTTGTTGGAAATTTTTAATTGCTAACTTCCCATAACTTGAAGTTTAGAGCAGTGGTTCCCAAACTCTTTTGATGTGCGGCCCACTTTTTTCGTAAAAAAACGCTGAGGCCCTGTG
Source organism: Euborellia annulipes (assembly GCA_023213315.1). Classification (NCBI taxonomy): domain Eukaryota; kingdom Metazoa; phylum Arthropoda; class Insecta; order Dermaptera; family Anisolabididae; genus Euborellia; species Euborellia annulipes. The sequence continues at coordinate 21,538 of JAKCPI010023205.1, read as the reverse complement.
TATATAATATATACATTATTTATATATAATTTTATATAATCTTAGACGTCCCCGGCTCACGGGTTGGGAACCGCTGGTTTAGAGTGTTCTTGTTTTCTTACTATCCGTCGGATAATTTTGCTAGAAGTTTTTTGACTAGAAGTGAATCAGCCGGTCCTTAGAATATTAAGGGTGCGTTCGATTTGGATGCTCACACGCTTTAAGCGCTCACGCTTAGCAGCTCTATTTTCAGTCGTTCGAATGGACCTGTAAGCGCTTTTCAAAGCTCACTAACTAGTGCTTGAATTGCCAAATGTAAGCTAATAGGTTATATCTGACATTTTTGAAAGAAAACAATTCATAATCTTTTATATTTTCAATTTTTAAGGAAGAAACTTGCCATTAATTGAAGTCCAAACACTAACAGCATCCATAGCATCTATTAAATAATAATTCTCGTTAGCGTCCGCAATTTTTTTTTTTAAGATGGCCTCTATCGAAACCGAAACGTCGGCTAAAATAAAATATTTAAAGAAAAATATTTGGCTGCGAGTCTCTTCTTTCGCAACTCTTCCTTGATTCAACTCAACAGTTAATTAACAACATTAAGATTAAAAAAAACTTATTTAAATAACAAAATTAAATAGTGATAAATACGTTGGAATGATCCGAAATATTTGTGAAATGAATGATTCGATTGTGAAAAGAAGACGCCGGCTTATTTGCTCCAAATATTTATTTTCCTTTTTTTAACAATAACAAAATCAAAGAATATAATTATTTAATTATTAAAAAAATGCAAAATAAAAAGAATTTCGATTAAATCTTTCCATGATGAATTTCTTTTTCATCATGGATCTAAATTCACAAAGATAAAATTAATTATTTAGGCTAGAAATTAATTTTAGTTGTTTTGTTTCAGCCATGAATTGGAAGGAAAACCTCTAACGACCCCCAGCGCATTTCCTTCCATGCTTGCCATGTGTAATCAAGAAAACAAAGACCCGCCGCCCCCGCCACTGCCTGAACGGTGAGTTCGAATGGGAAAAAATGCCAGAGAATCAATGCTAAATTAAGATATCTTTTGCAGAAGTGACTCTTTGCCTTCCACAACCACGTTCATTGTTGGCCCAGAAAAATTGCCATTTCATCTGGAACGATGGAAGTTGTCCGAGTCGAATTTAGTATTCCGGGCGATGCTCTCCGACAACTGGGGAACCTCCGCCGTCACTCTCGACGATGTCAACGATCGGGCCTTCGAAAACCTCATCAGGTCTCTATTTTATTTAATAACAATTTGATAAAGAAAGAACTTTATAGGAAGTTCATTTTTAATAAAATTTATATTAGAATATGGTTCAAACTTTTATAAATTTCGATTTTGGATTTTAGGGGCTTCCATTCATAATATCAAAAGGTTTGGGAAACACCGATTACTACTTTATAGATTTAATCTCTGCCTGATAGAAAAAAAAAAATTTCAAGCATTCACGCCTGTCAGTTAGGCAATCGATACTCAAACCTGTTTTGCTGTTAAACTTCAATATTATTGAAGGCGAATCATATGATTTTTTAAAATTAACAAATCGAATGTAATCTAATCGGCTACTATTAATTTTAAAATTTAAAATACTATTAAACGAGCATTGTAGGTTTATTTGCTTGCTTGTCATCACATCAGTTCTCGAAATCGGCTCTAACGATTTTTTTTAAATTTCAAATATATTTCAGACAATATGAAATTGCGCTAGGTTTCATCTTTGAGAAAATTCGGGTACTAGTACTTTACTGATGTACTTTTTTAGTTTTTTTTTTTTTTTCACTTTTCTCTTAATTCACTTTAATGATTTCTTTCAAATTTTAAATATTTCCTATTTGCGGTATACAAAATAAAGTACAATTGATCTCGTCTTTGGGAAACCAGGCGTACATACATACAAGTACTTTACTAATGGACTTGTTTAGTTTTTCCAATTGTCTTAAAAATTCACTTTGATTTATTTCAAATTATATGTGGACCCTGTTATGCATTAGTGTGTCAAGCGTCAAAAAATCAAAAATTGAGTTAAGCACGGAATATTGTTTCAAATGCTATAATTAATAGTATTTTTTATGAAATATGTCCTAAAAAAATTTATATTTAATGTTATTTGCACAATTGACAAAAAAAAATTATATATAATCCAAAGAAAACAAAAAACTTTAATGTTAATTTTCTCAAATCTCGGTAGCTGGCGCTTGACACACTAATGCGTAACAGGGTCCATATATAAATATGAAATTAAGCTAAGTTTTGTCTTTGGGATACTTTACTACTACTATTACTAATAATTTACTGTCTTAAAACGATTAATAATATTTTTATTTAAGATCCAGGATATTTTATTTTGAGATGTTTTTTGAAAATCTTTATTTTATTATTTTTATTTTTATTATTATTTTTTTTTTTTGTTAAAATCATAATTTCAAATAAATAGTGCAATCTTTAGAGTTTTTATTATTTTAATTTTATTAGAAAGAGATAGCTATATGGAACCTGTTACGCATTAGTATGTCAAGCGCGCCAGGTTCCGAGATTTGAGAAAATTAACATTAAATTTTTTCTGATTTACATTGTTTTGATTAGATTATATATCAATTTTTGTCAATTGTGCAAGTAACATTAAATATAAATTTTTTTAGGACATATTTCATAAAAAATATCATCAATTATAGCATTTGAAACAATATTCCGTGCTTAACTTAATTTTTTTGGCGCTTGACATACTAATGCATAACAGGGTCCATATAGCTATCTCTTTCTAATAAATTTAAAATAAGGGTCCATATATTTTTTTTTTAATTGAGATTCCTTCAATCTGTTTTAACTCCATTAAAGATGTGGGAGTTGTCTATTTCACTTGCCATTTGTTTATTCGCACTTTATTTATGAGCCATTTTAATTGGAGTTTCCTCCCGTTTGATTTCAGAAGAGTCTACTATAAAGAGCCGGCGAAACTTCAAACAGTTCGGACGGCATTAGATTCGATGTATTTGGCCCATCAGTTCTTTTGCGTTGATCTCGTGAAGGACTGTGTGAAATATCTAGAAGGCCAATTGAAACCTGAAAATGTTCTTGAAATTTACCAGACATCGAGATGCCTATGCGATGGCCGAACTCCTCCTGGAACAGAGCCATCGCATGCGGCGCCGTCTGCCCCGCCATACGAGGATCTGCAGAGGAATGACATCGAGCATGAGGAGATCACAAAGGTGCGAGATCACATCGACACTTTTTTACCCCCCCCCCCCCCCGTAGCAAATGGTCTTTTTAAAAGAATTTTGAACAATCCTAGGGTAGTTTTTTTTTGTTTGCCCTCTCGGCTGCTGAGGCCATTAAGGGTTATATAATTATACTCGTATATACAGTAGAGTATATTGATGATACAGTATATGAATTGATATACGAATAACCATGGCTACCGGGGAACGTTCAACATACTGTTTCTTCGAGGTCGCACACCCGAGGTTTCGCCGTGCTGGGCATTGCTTAACTGCAAAGATTTTCTTAATGAAAGAAGAATTACAAATCAGGAAAATTAAATAACAAAATTATTTAATTATTTCAACTTTCGTCGTTTCGGTCTCCTTTAATGAAGTTTAATTAGGCCTATGCAATACTATAAAATTATAATAAAGTAGACCTATTAAAAACTTGTAAAAACAGACCAGATTTTCTTGAATACAAATGTACCGTACTGTCGGAAACTAAATAGTCTATATATCGTCACGACAACAGCATTAGATAGGGGGGAGTAGAGAGAATAAGGTCCACCGACCCCGCACCGCGGGAATAATAAGGGCGAGGACAGAAGAAGAAGATCGTCACGAAATGCCTGGTGTAACAAACATAGAATACAATGTTCAATTACGGAAGATAGAAGGAAATTGGTTGCCAACTCCTCTGTACTAAATCAACTGATATCTACAGCCACCTTAATCTTATATCGAAGAGAGAGATAGTTGTGTGCTGTGCAAACAATAAGACACATCAGATTTTTTTTAAATATTCCCGACTTCTCTTTTTTTAAGGATTGATTTTTTTTTGTTTTGGAAAATAATAAAAGGATAGAATTCAAACTCTCCCCTCCCTCCCCGCTTCCAATTCCAAAGATCAAGTGTAAAATAAAGATATTAATAAAATGATTCATCCCATGGAAATTGGTAAAAAAAAAAATACGGCACGGCACCTCGAGAAAAAGTACTGGCGTACATGTAGGTGAATTGTAAGTAGGGGAAGTTATTAGGAGTTGAGCGTCGATAAATAAAACAAGTTTAATCTTTAAGATTAATTAGGGTGGGCCGAAAAAACTCATTTTTTATTTCGAAGTTGTAATAAGGAAAGTTGCGAATTATACTGTAATAGACAAAAGAAAAAAAAAGGAAAATTCGGTCCCGCATAGTTTGACAAATTATGAAAAAAACTTCATTTTTGCCATTATTTTTTTAATTTTTGAATTCACACCATAATAAAACAATATTGTCATGTTCTAAAATAATAATATTGTAACTATTACGTTAAAAAAAAAGTGTATTAAAGAAATTAAAAAAAAAAAAACTCGAAAAAATGTAACTTTTTTATTCAGATTGTTTGTCCTGTGTTGTGGTGTTATTGTATTTTGATTTTTGCTTTTGTTTGTATGCTCTATTATTTTTATTTATTTAACTTTTTATTTATTTTATTTTTTCTCTCTTCCCGTTCTCATTGCATCGCTTTACTCATGTCATCCGCCCACATAACCAATAATTATATTATTTTGAAATGTAAAAAACAAAAAACAAAACAAAATTGTATTGTTAACAAACAAATGTAAATGTAAATAAAAATGGGGCTGGATGGCTTCTGCCGCAGCCGATAATAAATAAAAAAAAAAAAAAAAAAAACTTTTTTATTATTTTGGCAAATTTTGGGGCTTAGCGACCGGAAGTTATCACCTAATCTAAACGAAATTAAAACACAATGCTTTTAAGCTCTATCTGAAGACGTTACAAACTATTAAATTACGAAAACATTTAATTCAAAAAATGATCTCAAAAATGAAGTGTTTTTCATATTTTGTCAAACCTTTCGACCGGAAGATGTCATCAGATTTTTATAAATTTTTTTTTTCAATATAATTCGCAACTTTTTCGCGCTACTATAACTTAGAAATAAAAAAATGAGTTTTTCGGCCCACTCTATTAAACATGTTTTATGTATCGACGCTGACGTACTTGCTAAATTTCATAAGACCAAGTAGGGGCTCCACATGTTAAGAGATAAATAAAAATTTAAATAAATATCCATTCAAACAACAGCAAATTTTTAATTTAAAGGATGTAGGGAGGAGGAGGAGGCAGCCAAAGAAATGCTCTGAAGCTGTACCAATCAATAAATGCACCGAAACGTCTCCAGCTGATTAGTAAAGCATAGAGCATTTTTTCTCGACTGCCTCTGCCTACTTCACTTAAGATCTAGAGCTACAACTTACACTTCAAAATTATAAAGTAGAGTAAATGCTTTTAAGATACAAAATTAAGGAAAATTTATTCAGAGTCAAATCTAAATACTAAACGTGGCGTGCTTTTATATAAATTTTCTACAAATTTAGTCCCCTGCTTTATTTATGGCAATCTTAACTATTCGTTCTGTTTTATTTAATGTTTAACATACCATAACTAAGTGCTAAGAATAGCCAGATAGATCATCGTCGGTTATTTTAGTTAATTTCATATACTTATTTTTAAATTTCTAACAACTAGTGAGAAAGCCTATCCATCCCCTCCCCCTCCCCCCTCTCTTACACCCCCGCCTTCTCCAGGAAAAAAATGAGGTCGTTCCTTTTTAAACGAGAAAATAAAAAAAAAAAATTTGTTTTAGACATGAAGGATATTAGATTTTATATTCTTCTCTCTTTGCAGATCAGAGCATTTGATGTAACTAGTTACTAGTCTGGATAAAATTTCTTTAAAAATATTTTAAGATTGTTCGGACATTAAGACACTTATAAAGATTAAAAGTTAATTTTTTAATATGTTATTAATCACTATCCCATACGTATAATATAATCTTTTGGAGCAGATCTGACGAAGGGTTATCGTGTAATTAACTATTAAAAAATTGAAATTTAACATGTCTATGGGGAATGTCGTCGAAACGCAGACATATCGAATCATATAGCCACTCCTGATAAAGATTTAAAAAAAAACCCTTATATTTTTATCAATTAACTTCCGTAGAATATGTTAAAAATAATATCCAAATTTTCTGATGAAAGCTTTTAAAAATATTTTAATAAGAAGGTCAAAAAATTCACGAAAGTGTCAGTCCGCCATCAGTTCACCATAATTAAAAATAAGTAAGTCACGTGATCACGTGACTCAGACCAGTGCGGCAACGTGGCATAAAATAAAACGCGTTTCACGCTGACACTTACATTTTTTCCAAATTGCAATATTTTTTCTCGCAATTGTGCCTAAACTGATTTGCATTACTCATTGTAATATTATACAATAAATAAAATACAAGTGAACACTATACAAAATCAATATAAACAGCTGTTAAATGCGATGTTGCCAGATCTATATTATGTGAAAAACTGCTCATGTCAAAAGTCATTCATTTATTATTTTTGGTAATTAAATTATTAACTTAATCCGGTTATAAATTTAATGATAGGTCATGACTAAATTATAATAATGAATTTATGCATTGATGGATATACGACAGGCAGACCATGTCACGAAAACCAGGGGGCCTCAAAACGTGTCCAACAACAATTTTATTAAAAAAAAAAAAATTTAGATACTGTTATGACTTACGGAATACTCTCCGAACAACATTAATATGAGAAATGTTTTTTAAGAACTTCGATGCTGATGGGCCCTAGAGCCTTGTAGGCTTGTAGGATGTAGGAGGTCTATAACATTGAGATTGTTACACAGGTGAAAAATGTTCCTTCAGATATACATATCTTCTAAAGATAGTTTAAGGAAAAAAGTCCTGCAGAGAGAGTACTTTTTTTAAATTCAATAATCTGTTGATTTCGAAGATACTTTCCTCTAATTTCCCTAGAGTTTAAAGCGCCTCGAATAATAAATAATTTTCTTTACAGACGATCAGCCATCTTCATTACAATTGCTTACAACTCATTGATCAAATCCCGGAGGAAATCCTCCATCAGGAGCAGCTCGAGGATCTCGCTGCAGATGAATTAGTCGCGATTTTATCACGTGATTCTTTCGTTGTGGCTGGAGGGGAATTAGCCATCCATGGGGCGGTCATCAAATGGCTGAAGCGCGAATGCTGGAGGAAAGGCATCAACGAGAAAGAGAACGTCAGGAAGGTGGCCAAGGATTCATTAAGATTCATACCCCGGTAGGTTCAAATTCTTTTTCTTTTAGCTAATATGGAACAACTGGCAAATTCCTTTCCATTTACGACTAAGAACCGTTTGCTTCACGGTCTAATTAACTGGCTATCTTTCGGATAATCTACTTGACTTTAGAGTCTTTTCACATCTAGTTAAGCTAATCATATGATTAAATAAGAGCTCAGTAGTTAGCTACCTAAGATCCAAGGTTCGGTGTAAAGTGGCCCATACACACAGAGTTTTCCTGTGCAAATATCTGAGTAAAAACACTGTACAATTAACTGAACTGAAGGTGTGTGGGCTACTTCAGTTTTGCTTTCAGCTCTCTCAGTTTTTTCGTGAAGTGTGTATCGAATCCCGCCTCCGATCTCTTAGAATCGCTTATCTTTTTTAATATTTTTCTAAAAGCGGATCGAAAGTTGTTAATTATTTTTGACAACTCTGTCTCGATTCGTGTCAGGTTCCAATGCTTTCAATTTATCGACCAAATTCCCACATTCGGGTAGGCCTCGATAAAACTTAGGACATTTTTTAAATTCATTATTATGAAGCAGGTGGGTAACACGTTCAAGCGACACAGGCAGAACTGCAGAAACTGAGCGATAGACTACGGAAACTGTGCAGTTTATCTGAGCAAAAGAAGAAACTTTTGTACAGGCCGCACAAAAACCTGCGTGAACTGCGCAGTTTCCTCAGTTTATCGCTCAGGCATGACGTCATATGTGATAAACTGCGCAGTTTGTAACTGTGTGTGTATTGGCCGCTTAAGGCTTAACTAAGGGGTAAAATTAGAAACACCAGCCTGATTTATTTTATTTTTTTGGAAATTTTTAAATTTTGTTAAAAAATTAATGAGTTTTAATTAATTATTTTAATTTCTAATAATTTTTAAAAATAGACCCTGTTACGTATTAGTGTATCAAGCACCAAAAAAAATTAAAAATTGAGTAAAGCACGGAATATTGTTTCAAATGCTATTGGGATCTATGGGAGAGGCGTGGCTTCACCTGGTGGCAAAAAATGAACTAGCGATTGTAGGATTGAATGGCTGAGCTGATACGGAAGTACTCGTGTTTTATGAGACAAAAAGTTTAATTAAAAATAAAAAATGGGTGTGACGATACAGGAAATTTGTAGGTTTTCTTCTGCCACACTTACTAATAGAAATTTTATTTGTGGAGACAATATTATTGATCCTGGTCATGTTTTAAAGTGAGTAATAGTAATGACAGTTTCAATGACAGACCAAATTCTTGCTTTCTGTTTACAAACAACAAGTTTACGAGAAGAATTTCATGCAGTGGCGTCTCTGATTTTTATAAAATTTTATATTATTCTAAATAAAATACTCCAAAATACATCTAGGAGTATACAAACTGTTTAAACAATTAATTAAATTAAATATGTTTTGGCCAAATTTGAGTACCCATTTGTAATTAAATTTTAAGAAAAAACAAAATGTTTGCCCCCCAAGAAAAAATTTGCACCCCCCCCCCAAGAAAAAGTTGAAATAAAGCCACTGATTTCATGAAATAAATGATCAAATTGTATAGTAATAATAACAATTGGGATGGATGCTCGTATAGTGTTAGCCAAAAAGTGTTTGTAATATTTTATTGTAATAATAAATACAAGATAATTAAATGATAAATTAACTAAAAAATTAATACCGGTAATTAAATATAAAATTAATAATTTTTTTTTGTACTTACAAAAATAATTTAGAAGATTTAAAAAATATCACGTCTACAGACAAAAAATGTGTTTGGAGTGCACCACATAAATCAGCTTTTAAAAAAATACGATATGAGAGGCCTTTGCTGGAGCACAATTGTTTTGGAGAAAAACAAGAAAAAGTTAGAGGCAAAAATTAAGAAGAAGGCTTCTAAATCTGATAGATTGATTCTTCTACAATAAAATTATTTATAATTTTCACTATACTGTCTTTTTTTTGGAAAAGAATGAAATCGAACTGTTTCATGCTTAGATGCATGACTTTTACACCCGTAAACACAAAGTAGATACACATTGCTTTTATTTTTATAAGGAGAAAATTTCATATTTGTGAATATATTAGTGTATGTATGTATTATTTATTAATCTAACAATAATGTTTACTCGTGGGTTATAACTTTTTTTTTTAAATAATACAATTATATCAGATGTTTAAATGTTCTTGTCCCTTATATCACGTTAAACATATGAAGGTTTATCTTACAATCGCTAGTTCGAATTTAAGCCACCAGGTAGAGTATTGAAATGCTAAAGTTCCCAATAATTAATAGTATTTTTTATGAAATATGTCCTAAAATAATTTATATTTAATGTTACTTGCAAAATTTACAAAAAAAACAATTATATATAATCTAATCAAAACAAAAAAAACTTGAATGTTAATTTTCTCAAAAACTCGGTAGCTGGTGCTTGACACACTAATGCGTAACAGGGTCCAAATGATGCCTTTATCAAGTTGATAACGCCCGGGAGCCGTGGCTCAGTGAGAAGACATTAGCTTCTCGCACCGGAGTCCCGGGTTCGCTTCCCATCCCAAGCGAGAAAAATTTATTTCATTTGATTTGACTACAAATCATTTGAAATAAATAGGGATGGCCTTAGATGCCGAGAAGGACCTTAAAAAAAAAAAAAAGTTGATAACTTCACAAAACTTTACTTATACCCCAGATAGCTTATATAATTATATGTGAAATAACTCATTTATTTTAACTCGAAGGTTAAGCTTGTTCTTGTTTACTATATCGATGATTTGTTATCTGTCGGATAAGTTTGCTAGTTGATTAGAAAAACATCTATTAAAATGATAATTAAACTCCTCGTTGTTCATTTCTAGGTATCTTCTAATGTCCACCGATGACATCATCTCGGGGCCTATGGATTCTGGCTTGTTGGACCAATCTGAATCGGCATATCTACTTAAATGTCTGAGAGGATCAGGTGAGAGTCTCCAAGTGCCAAAGTCCCTTGAGAGTCGAATGGCGGACTTGCAACGACCCCGATTTCCCCTCAAAACCCATCGCTCATCACTCATTCGAGATGCAGCCTCCAAATTGTTGGGTGGCAATTGGTCCACCAAAAATAAGCCAGACCTTCGGCCAAAGCCTCATTCGCAAATGACGGTAGCCACCGCCGCCTCGGAGAGGAAGAAATCGAAAAAGAAGAAAAAGAAGGAGCAGGAATTGAAATTGTCGCCTAAAGCAAGTAGCAATTCATCCTCTACAACGACTTGCGTAGTCGATTGCGTCTTCAGGGCGCTAGCCTGCATATTCGATTAGAGTACCAACGAATTTCTCCTTTTTCTTTTTTACTTTTATAAATCCCTCCTTGATAGATAGCCTCTTAATGACTGTCGTTTCTCATTCGGTGATTCGCCATGTGATATAATTATTTTGTGATATACAGTAGTATTTATATTTTATAAATTACGAACAAAATATTTTAATTGTATTATATATCTAATAAATTAATTTTATTAAACAAAAAGGCCTTTATTATGTATTTATAATGGCGGTCGTTGCTATTGCTTCAACTTTCATGTCTAAATTTGCAAATTTTATCAATATAAAAATTTTAACTCTTTAACAAAAAATTGATTTTAACTTTTAAAATAAAAAAATTTTATTATTTATGAAATATTAATTAAATAAAAATAAAATTGTCTAAAATAAGCTTTCTGATTGGTTAGAGTAGGCACGATTTTAACAATAGTCAAATCGCTTTATCTTTTATTTGCCGGTTAAGGGCCAGTTGCTTCACTTCTAGTCAACTAGCAAATTTATTCGACAGATAGCAAATCATTGATCTAGTAAACAAGAACACTTTTCGAGTTTAAAGAAAAAAAAAGTTTTTTCCTAGTATAATTAGCTATTTGAAGTATAAGGAAAGTTTTGTGAAATTAGCAACTTAATAAGGTCTTCTATCTTGGCCTTATCACCCTATGCGGGGTGGGCAAAATTAATTTATAAAAAATGAGACCGAGAGAAAAGCAAGCCGACCCGTTTCACGGCCTGACGCTTGATATTGAAAAGGGCAAAAAAAGGCTGACATAAAGGAAGAAATGCCAGCCTTTGTTCGGATAACTCGTGGTCGCCATTCACGCACTCTCTAGAAGTGAGCCCCTGAGTGAAACTTAATAAAGGCATTATTTATAAAATTATAAAAATTAAAATAATTAATTTTCAAAAAAAAATTTAAAAATTTCTAAAAAAATAAATAAACAAGAATTGTGTTCCTAATTTCAGCCCTTAGTTAAGCCTTTGGGCCTAACAATGATCTGGGGCTCTTATTTAATCATAGGATTAGCAACTAGTAATGAAAAGACTCGAAAGTCATAGTCAAAATAGTTTATCCGAGGGATAGCTATAGTTAATTAGAAGTGAGGTAGCTTCTGACGTAGCACTGACCGCCATTGATAGACTATATAATACAATTGATTTATTATTATAATTATCTTGCGAGGGGAATCGTCGAGTGTCTTTTATTTTATTTTTTTTTTTTGAAATATTATTTTAGAATAGACTATAACTGTGATTAATATTTAATTATCCTAATTTTTATTCATGTTATCATATGAAAAAATAGAATTTTTATTAAATGTTGTAAACTTTGTTGGCAAAGAATGGTTGTATTTTAACAATGTGTGACCTCTGAGAGGTCGAACAAAAAACGAAACGAGTCAAATACCTATATACTGTATTATATTTTACTTTTATATTTATAGATCATTTCTTATGAAATTTTTAAAAATACTCTCGCTTTCTTTTTATCCAATGGATTTTTTATTTGAACTGAGAAATAAATCTCAATAAAAAATTGAAATATTTAAAAAGAATTAAGATAAAAAATCTGAATTTATTAAAGAAAAATAATAATATTTTTTGGATGATTGGAGGGAGGAGGGGGGGAAGGGCGTTTATGGAAGTCTTACCCCCCCCCCATCGAGTCTGATTCAAAGTCTAAAATTTAAACTACTCTATTGATTAGTCTGGAGCTAATTTGAAAGAAGAAATGCGCAGCGTTTTTTTTCTTATGCTTTTTTATTAATTTTTAAAATTTTACATTAAAAATACATTTTTTTCGAAAAAAGGTATTTTTTTAAATCTCGGGGGGGGGGGGTAATTACCCCTTTACCCCCCCCCCCCTTGTATCCGCCTTTGCTTCCTTAGCACTGACCGCCATTGATAGACTATATAATACAATTGATTTATTGTTATAATTATCTTGCGAGGGGAATCGTCGAGTGTCTTTTATTTTATTTTTTTTTTGAAATATTATTTTAGAATAGACTATAACTGTGATTAATATTTAATTATCCTAATTTTTATTCATGTTATCATATGAAAAAATAGAATTTTTATTAAATGTTGTAAACTTTGTTGGCAAAGAATGGTTGTATTTTAACAATGTGTGACCTCTGAGAGGTCGAACAAAAAACGAAACGAGTCAAATACCTATATACTGTATTATATTTTACTTTTTATATTTATAGATCATTTCTTATGAAATTTTAAAAATACTCTCGCTTTCTTTTTTATCCAATGGATTTTTTATTTGAACTGAGAAATAAATCTCAATAAAAAATTGAAATATTTAAAAAGAATTAAGATAAAAAATCTGAATTTATTAAAGAAAAATAATAATATTTTTTGGATGATTGGAGGGGAGGAGGGGGAAGGGCGTTTATGGAAGTCTTACCCCCCCCCCCATCGAGTCTGATTCAAAGTCTAAAATTTAAACTACTCTATTGATTAGTCTGGAGCTAATTTGAAAGAAGAAATGCGCAGCGTTTTTTTTTCTTATGCTTTTTTAGCGACGTTTCGACAAAGAACCTTTTTTGTTTAAGGCATTTGAATCCATTTAGACCCTGGGTCTATATTGATTGGTATTCAATTCAATTGAAACAAGTTTTTTTCGACTGGGACGGGATGCGAATCCTCCTTTTTTGACACCCCCCATCAGCGTAACTTAAAGATCTGCTGATAAAACAATTTGATTGTAGTCTGGATTCAAAGTGAACAAAAGAGCTGATGAAGACAGGATCTCTGTAGAAACGCCATTATAAAAGTATATATAATTTGCTAATATCCGTTTGTCTGTTTGTCCCCCCTCCACGACTTGTTGAACCTTCACAAGATTAGGGAAAAATTATTTTGATTGCGAAATTTCTCTAACTTTATGGGTTCATTCATTATTGAAGTTACAAGATTAATAAAGTGGAAGAGAGGGTCACCAAATACTTATAAATTAGAAGGGACCTCCCCCTCCCATGACAAAGAGGTTAGAGGGATCCCAGGCAGTCAGATGAATATTTATTTAAATCATTTGGATACCAAATGATATAAATAAATGTGCCTGAACCTCCTAACATATCGAATCTAAATAGTGTGTGTCGTTAAAGTCTCTATATGGCCTAAGATGCCGAAAAGACTTAAAAAACAAACTGTGAAGGGAAAATCAATTAAAATAGCGAGGGGAGTTGAGGCTTTCACAGTTGTTATAAATAATTTTTAATAAAAGAATTTAATTAACTGTTGAACTGTGGTTTATTTGTAAAAATTACGTTTCGGTCAATCATTCTGTGGTCTTCTCAGGTACAATTCAGTTAAGATTACAGAGGTTCTTCTGTGACAATCTCATTTGAATTAGTTGAATTTTTCTCAACTGAAGAACAGTGGCGTCATTTCAACTTTTTCTTGGAGGGGGGCAAACTTTTTTTTCCTTAAAATTTATTTACAAATAGGTACTCTAGTTTGGACAAAATATATTTAATTTAATTAATTGTTTAATTTTGTTGTAGATATATTTTGAAATATTTTATTAAGAATAATAGAAAATTTTTAAAAAATCAGAGCCCTTGGGGGGGGGGGGGCAGGGGGGTATTTGCCCAAATGATGCCACTGCTGAAGAAGGCCACAGAACAGGGGCGGATTAAAGGGGGGGGCGAGGGGGGCGATCACCCCCCCCCGAGAAGAAATTCACAAAGTTAAAAAAAAAACTAGTAATCTAAAGAAATTATGATTTCCGCTCTTTAGTTTCAATTGAATTTGTTACCAATTTAAATAAATAGGAAAGGGGTCTAAATGGCCATAGATGCTGTCAAAGTCCTTAAATAAAAAAAAAATAAAAAAATCCGCCCCCCCCGACAAAATGGCATTAATCCGCCACTGCCACAGAATGGAAGAGTTGGGGAAATGTTGTAATTTTTACTTATTTAACTGTGCTTTATTTAGCACAGTTAAACCGAAAAATAAATTACATATTTTATTAAAATAGCGATCCGATACCACTGTCGGAAGTTTCACAAAAAATGGCTGCGCATTTATTCTTTCAAATTCAAAGTTTTATTGTAATTTCATTTTAATAAAATCAGATTTAAAGAAGGCCTTGAAATAAATAAATAAAATAAAATAAATATAACAAATGTTAATTTTAAATTTAAAAAACAAAAAAAAAGAACAAAAAATTATATGAAGATTTTGAAAAAATTAACATTACCTATATATTATAAAATATATTAGAGCTATATTCTTATTTATTTGAAATTGGAATATTTTTATAAAACTAAAAAAAAAAAATTTTTTGATTTGATTGAAAATCGAATGACTCGGAAAAAAGGAAAAGGTGCTGGCGCCAATCACCGTGGTAAGGAGAGACAGGCAAGTGGGCCTCGCGGTTTGTAGCCTTTGTTTAACCCTCGTTTCCTAACTATTTTTTAAGTTTCCTTATGAAAATAATCAGAGAGCGATTGTTTTTATAAAGGAAATATAAAAAGATCGTTGTTAAGATCTTTTTATTTTATTTTATTTTGTAAACCAAAGCTGCTTATATTATTTATTTATTGTGATATTTATTTACTTAAATTTTTGATGCTCATTTTTTTAGGCTTGCACATTAGTTTGATTGAATTATTATTTTTTTTTTTTTTTTGCGTTTTTGATCTCATTTCTTTGAACTAACTCATTTTTGATTCATACGTGCCATGTGTTTTTTTTTTTTTAATCTAATCGCCATTTAAAATGAGCATCGTCTTTGAGAGCTTTCAATTGAATTGTTTGGATAAATTCTTTATAAGGACTAGTCAAACTTTGTCTACTTTTTTACAAGAATTCTTTAAATTGTAAACGATTATATTTCATATGCAAAAAGAAAAAAATATATATATAATGAAAAATGGATGTTATTTGAAGTTGTTTTATTTACTGTATTCTTCACATTTATCTCCCAATCGCCACACTGTTGAACTATTTTTATTAGATTCATAAAATGAATTACGGGGTCTTATTACTAGTCTAAACGATACTGCATTAATTACTTTCATATTTGTTAATATAAGTATCTGGGGGCCCAGCAAGGGCGGATACAGGGGGTAAAGGGGTAATTACCCCCCCCCCCCGAGATTCTGAAAAAAATACCTTTTTTTTTCTGCAAAAAAATTTATTTTTAATGTAAAATTTTTCCCCCCCCCTAAAATTAATACAAGACGTTAAGGTCATAAATCAGCCAAGACGTTAAATCATACGCTAAATACCCTGCAGGTCTGGGGGGGGGGGGGCAAAGCTCAACTGGGGCGCCGTTTTTTGATACGAGCTTTTTTTTAAGTAGGCGGTATACGAATGTCTTTTAAACTTTTTTTTTAGTATTCGAATCTCGTTCTCAGGATTTGGGATAAAAAATGAATTTATTATGAAATTTCAAAAAAAAGTCGGAGATTTTGGGAAAAGGCTGAAGATTCCGGGAAAAAATCCAGAGATTTAGGTAAAAAGCCGGAAAGGCTTGATGCGTCTGGGGCGAGGAAGAGGCAGGCGCCCCCACCTGGATATGCCCCCCCCTTTTAATCGTCGCAGACACATAATTTTAAATAAATAAGCCATCCACTACTGATTATGATTTAAACAAGCGTTTTCCAAACTGTGAGGCGCGGACTAGTCTAAGGGGAGGGGCGGACTAGTCTAAGGGGAGGCGCGAATATTAGCCACAGCGAGTAATTTTCCAAACTTTTATTGTGACGTTTAGGCCACTAGTCTAGGCCATCTTCAGGGCCGAAGGCGAGAATTAATGAAATTTTAATTTCAAAATTAAAATTATCATTTTTCATTCAAAATTTTAATTCAAAATTAAAATTTCATTTATTCTCGCCTCCGGCTCTTTAGAAGGCCGAAACGTCACAATAATTTTGGCTGCATATGACTAGTTGACTAGTTTTTTTTTTTGACTCCGTTTTAATATAAATTTATATTTTTTAGCATTAAAAATTTTTGTTTTTGTATTATTTTACAAAATGGGGGGGGGGGGGAGGCGTCATATGATTGAATATTTTTAAGGGAAGCGTTGTAACATACAGTTTGGAAACCACTGATTTAAACCATGTTGATTAAACCGTACCAAAATGTTTTCGGTGGAATGTCGGGTCTGTTCCTGTATGTGTTTGGTCTAAAGCTTTATAAAAATATTTTTTTGAATTCACAAAGCTGCAGCTTAAATCCGCCTTCAAATATTAACATTCTTAGAAAAAGGACTTTTAATTGGAAGTGTTTTTTTTTCTTAATATCATAAAAGGATTTGCCTTTTTATGGCCAGCTATTTTTAGCTTTTTTTTTTTTTACAAAACAAAAGAATCAAAATTGTAATAAATAAATTAAAAAAAAAAAACATTAATATTAATTGAGTTTGAAACATTATCAGTAACAAATTAATGATAACAAAATTGGTTAAATAGAAAAACACTTGTTGATATAGGAAAATTTAAAAATTAAATTAAAACACTTGGTTATAAGCGTGAATGCCGAGATAGTCCAAGTATTTATACCAATAAACAAATTTAAACATATCACGAAGTGTTTTTCTAATTATTTAATTTTATATTGATTAATTATTTATCAAGCATCAGCTCTAAATCCCATTTACCGGTTGGTTTCTTGTCAATTTAAATTTCGAAATGGACCATCAATTAAAAGAAATACATTATTTAGTTTTGGGCCTAGTCACAAAATGAAATTATCAATATTCTACAAAAAGAGGAAAAAAATTTTAAAATAATAATTTGATAAGAGCAATAAAATTTTAAACGAGCTTTTAGAGGGCTAATAATAAAAAAATAAAAGCAATAAGATATGATTTCGGAAGAAACAAAACAGCAAACGTTTATAAGAACCACCTTCTGTAAATTAAATGTTATTATTTTAATTAAACATGGTCTATTTAATATGAAAGATTCAAGTCCATTTCCTTCTTTTGTGTAAATTTTAATAGATTCTTAAACATTCTGAGAATTTCAAAGCGCACAAGAGCCAATGACAAGGGCAAAGAGTAAATTTAATCAAGAACGTACGCTGGCGCCATCCTGGCGGTCATTCGGATGAACTAATTAACCTTTATTCTAAATTCTATTTACACGTATAAAATATACTTGTATTTTTATAATAAATGGTCCGGATAAATAAATAATTTTAATTTTACTCACTATTTAATGAGAAGAGATGAAATGAAGGGGTTGTCTTGATATACACACAATCACAAACACTACACAATGTTATCACTTCACTTTCTCAAAAAAAACTAATCAAGGAGATGTCGACCAGACTGAAATACCGCTTGTTGAGTGACGTAACAATTTTCTCGGCTTCTGATTGGTCAAAGCCTTTCTTAACCCGCCAAGGATCAAGGGATCCCGCCAATATTATTCATTAATAATTCTTTTTTATTATAATTAAAATATATAACTATTAAAAGAAAAAAAAAATTAAATTTTCAATTCAAAAATAAATAATTCATTTTTTGATGGAATATAAAAAAAAAAAATATTTATTTGATATGGCAATTTGAATACACGTATATAGGCGCTTTTATGTTTTTTGGTTGACTATATTATTTTTTTTTTTTTTTTTTTTTTTAATTTTTTTTTTTTTTCACCCCAATTTTTTTATTTTTTTTTTAACCATCCTTCCAAATGTTGTTTGTTGTTTTATATTATTATTTTTGTTGTTTGGGGGGGGGGCCCCCCCCCCCCCCCCCCCCCACAAATACCCCCCCCCACCTATATATGATTATTCATCTTGACAAACTTTGATGACATCTCGTTAATTATTTCAATAACCTGTTTCTAAACAATCGAGACCGGTTTGGAGAATGACGTCATCCATTGTTTCTCAGAAGGAATTAAAGAAAATAAATATATTTTTATATTCCACAAATTAATAAAGCATTAAAATAATTTTTAGTAGACTATAAGTTGACAAATCTGGTGTGACTGTCGCACAGCACACAACTTTCGATCACTGAAAGTAATCGAAAGTTGTGTTCTGTGCTTGCCACACCAGATTTTTCGTGTCGACATATATTTAGTTTCCGCCGATATATTAGAATTCAAGATATAAAATATCTAAAAATATATAATATAAAATCCTCTGTTTTTTTTTCGAACAGCTCTCTTCTGATTATATTTTGTAATATTATTGCATACAAATTGGAAATTTAGTAATAAATTTTCAGACTTAAATAAAAATAATATTGAATATTTTATTATCAAAAAAGGTAATCTTAAGACTTTAACAAATATAAATATATAGTACAGTTGATAAAACTGCTTGAGTCTTCATTCTTTTCGGAGATGATATCTACGGCAGAAGGCGGCGAGGCGCTCGCATGCCTCCCTTAACTTGTCTTCGGGAACTGTGATCACAAGACGCAGATAACCCTTCAGGCCGAAGCACTGAAATCCACAAACAATCAATTTAATTAAATATGTACAAATTGTTTCCAAAAATATTAAGAGATATCTCATTTTTTTATTTGGAATATAAATAGTGAATCACGTTGGCGAGTTTTAACTCTCCGGAATGTTGCGCTACCATGCGGAAGCTTTTCCAACTAAATTAATTATTTGATGGACAGTACGCTAGGTAGCAGCACATACCCGGCAAATACTCAAGCAAGCTCTTCGCATGTTTTGGAGATGTGATGGCAGTAGAGATCTTAAAAATTTAGCCAAAAAGCTGTTTATTTTATTTTTTTTTTTTTTGTTTCTCTCCTTCCATTCAAGTAGCTAAATACAAAATTGTTTCGATTGCCTTCTTTTTTTTTTATCTCACCTCGCTAGGAAGACAGAAAATTGATTCCTCGTTGAGCAATTGTTGGACAAAAAGTCGATCAGATGGAATGGACGGAAATTCATCTAAAAGAATTTGAACCTGAAAATAAATAAATAATTGATTATAGGGCCTGAGAAAAATATTTCGCAAAATATAGGAGATATTGAAATCAATTTTATTATTTGCTCTATTATCGGAATGAACTCACCATCATATACATGGCTCCTTTGGGCATATTTGGTATCAGGCCTGGCACCTCGTTCAAAATGTGGAAAACTATTTCGGCATGTTTCTGCAAAAAATGCATTAAATAAAATAAAATGAAAAATCTGGTGGGACTGCACAGTGGGGTCGCACAGCACACAACTTTCTCTTACCTTCGGTAATCGAAAATTGTGTTCTGTGCTTGTCACACCAGATTTTTCGTTTCGATTTATATTTGGTTTCCGCCGATATATTAGAATGCAAGATGTAAAATTTTTATACATGGGAAAATATTTATATTTTGTTATGGCAACCATTCCTATCTTTTTCCTATGAAGTACAAGAGTAAAGTGTGCTTCAAACAATTTTGAGAGCAAAATGAGAATATACATTTTAAAGAGCATTTAATAAATAATTGATTTTTGAATTTTAATCAAAATCGTTTGAGAAGATTTTGAGAAAATCGAAAAAAACTGAGAAAGTGCATCAGTAAAGTACTAGTACTTTTTGGCCGATTTTGTTTAAAAGCTTATTTTCACGTCCTAGGTGGATGTCTAACTTAAATATAAAATTTCGCCTTCCTAGCTCAATTTCTTCATGCTTTAAATTGGACACACACACACAGACACACAGACAGACCATGTCGCGAAAACCACTTTTTTGGATTCAGGGGACCTCAAAACGTGTATATCCATCAAAATCTCCAGATCGAATTTTTGACCTAATCGCAATACTTTTCTCTCTATATAAGTTATATTAACATATATAGAGGTAAGAGAAAGTAAAAATAGAGTTGCGGCCTGTGCATTCTAAAAGAGAAAAAAATTATTTTTTTAAATCGAGAGAATATTGAAAAGAGAATAATTAATAGGGCTATAAAATAAATAAATACTAGTCGTTTTATAAGATTAATTATTTGTCTCTCCCATCCAAGAGAGAGCATTATTTGTTGACTTAACAACAAATTAGATTCTTCTCTGTGGGTCTAACGATCACTTTATTTAGACGAAAGATTTGCGATGGAGATATTAAAATTTCTTAGAAATGAAATTTAATTTGTTTAATAGTTATTTCCAAGAATAGCAGCCTCTCTCGCCGGCCAGCGACAATGCCTGGAGGGGGGTGCAGGCGCCACCTCCCCTCCTCGCGCCGTTTCTTAAGACTGAATTAATATATACGGTATAAAATATAAAAACTCCGCATCTTAAATTGCGTAGAACTCGCAAACTATGGCACCAAATTTTATGGGATTTTTTTAATAAGCTTCGAATTTCATAGACAAAATGCAGTTGAGAATAAAAATTTTAAAAATTTTCTTTTTTTAAACTTTCTCTTACCTCTATATATGTTAATATATAGAGAGAGAAAGTATGAATTCATGTCAAAAATATGATGTCGAGATTTTGATGGAAATACACGTTTTGGGGTGTCCTTTATTCAAAAAGTGGTTTTCGCGACATGGTCGGTCTGTCTGTCTGTGTGTGAACAAAATATCTCAAGAACGAATAGAGCTAGGAGGTTGAAATTTTATATTTAAATTAGGCACCCTCCGAACTCGTGTAAATAAGCTTTTAATCAAAATCGGCCAAAAAGTACTAGTACTTTAATGATGTACTTTTTCAGTTTTTTTCGATTTTCTCAAAATTCGCTGCAATGATTTTGATTAAAATTCAAAAATCAATTATATTTAAGATGCTCTTTAAAATGTATATTCTCATTTTGTCATTGAAATCTTCTGAAGACCACTTTACTCTTGTACTCCATAAAAAAAGAGTGGTTGAGTTAGTGGCTGTGTATCAAATAAAAATTCTTTTTTATTCATTAGTTCAAAAAATCTTTAAATCGTTAATATATATAAAAAAA
>JAKCPI010023204.1:0-18738 GCA_023213315.1 Euborellia annulipes | reverse complement strand
TTTTGCAATTGAAATCTTCTGAAGACCACTTTACTCTTGTATTTCATAGGGAAGATAGGTAAATGGCTGCCATGGTAACAAAATATAAATATTTTCCCACACTTATAAATTTTACATCTGAATTCATATGTTCCGTACTGTCGGGAACTAAATATATGTCGACACAAATAATCTGGTGTGACAAGCACAGAACACAACTTTCGATTACCGAAGGTAAGAGAAAGTTGTGTGCTGTGCACCAGTCACACCCAGATTTTTTTTTTTTTCCATTTTTTATTATAAGGACATCGGCCAAAAATAAACACATTTTTTTTACATAGTATTTTGTATAATAATAATAATTTTCAAATTATTAATATAAAATTTTCTTTTTTTTTCAGGTAAGTCCACTTTCATTTAAAGCGCGCTTGTAAATGGGTGAGTTTTTATCTTTTTTAAAGCTTTGGTTCCAATTGTGCTAGTTAGATGGCGTGCAGTATTTTAAGATCTTTTCGAGTCATTGAAATTTTAATTTCATTAGTATAACATGTCGATTTTCAATTTGAGGGACACAATCAACATAATCTGTATCAGGTTTTTTTAAAAATTTGAAATTTAGTTTTTATAAGAGTTTTCAATAAAATAGACAAAGAAAAACTGAAATGGAAAGAAAATTTTAGAAATTTCGACATTTTTGTATTTGTTTTATTTAAATTGTAACTATTTATAAAAATCTGGTGTGACTGGCAGACACAACTTTCTCCTTACCTTCGGTAATCGAAAGTTGTGTACTGTGCTTGTCACACCAGATTTTTTGTGTCGACATGTATTTACTTTCCGACAGTAGGGTACAATTGAATTCAAGATGTAAAATTTATAAGTATGGGAAAATATTTATATTTTGTTACCATGGCAACCATTTCTCCTATCTTTTCTATGGAGTACAAGAGTAAAGTGGTCTTCAAACAATTTTGAGGGCAAAAGGAGAATATACATTTGAAAGAGCATCTAAAAAATAATTGATTTTTGAATTTTAATCAAAATCGTTAGAGCGAATTTTGAGAAAATCGAAAAAAACTGAGAAAGTACATCAGTAAAGTACTAGTACTCTTTGGCCGATTTTGATTAAAAGCTTATTTTTTCCGGTCCCGGGGGTGTTTAACTTAAATATAAAATTTCAACCTCGTAGCTCAATTCCTTCCTGCTTAAAATTGAACACACACACACACACACACACCACACACACCCCACAGACAGACCATGTCGCGAAAAACCACTTTTTGGATTCAGGGGACCTCAAAAACGTGAAGATCCATCAAAATCTCGACATCGAATTTTTGACATGAATCCAATACTTTCTCTCTATATATATATTACATATATACATAGGTAAGAGAAAGTAAAAAGTGATACTCCTTTTTTTTTTTCACGCTAATTGTATATTAACTTAAATTATCAAATCTTTCAAAAGGAAAACAAAAAATTCTTCCCCTCTCTAAATGCCACATTTCAAAGATTTTTTTGACAATTCCCCTCCCCCACCAATTTTTTCTTTTTACTTTCTCCTACCTATGTATATATGTAATATATATATAGAGAGAAAGTATTGCATTCATGTCAAAAATTCGATGTCGAGATTTTGATGGATCTTCACGTTTTGAGGTCCCCTGAATCCAAAAAAGTGGTTTTCGCGACATGGTCTGTCTGTGTGTGTGTGGGTGGGTGGGTGGGTGGTGGGTGTGTGTGTGTGTGTTCAATTTTAAGCATGAAGGAATTGAGCTAGGAGGCTGAAATTTTATATTTAAGTTAAACACCCCCCGGGACCGGAAAAATAAGCTTTTAATCAAAATCGGCCAAAGAATACTAGTACTTTACTGATGTACTTTTTCAGTTTTTTTCGATTTTCTCAAAATTCGCTCTAACGATTTTGATTAAAATTCAAAAAATCAATTATTTTTTAGATGCTCTTTCAAATGTATATTCGCGTTTTGCTCTCAAAATTGTTTGAAGCACACTTTACTCTTGTGCTTCATAGGAAAGATAGGAGAATTGGTTGCCATGGTAACAAAATATAAATATTTTCCCATGTTTATAAATTTGACATCTGAATTCAAATATTCCCTACTGCCGGGAACTAAATACATGTCGACACAAAAATCTGGTGTGACAAGCACAGTACACAACCTTCGATTACCGAAGGTAAGAGAAAGTTGTGTGCTGTGCGCCAGTCACACCAGATTTTTTAAATAAAACTCAAAATGATGCATCTCCTAGGGTGTAATTATTGGAAAAATAATATTCCACACCTCAGAAAGGCCTTTTTGATTTATAATAATTTTTTACTAAAGTGGAAATTTTAATTGATCGCCTCAAATTTTTTCGTTCCTCTATCAGCATGTCGCGCTACAAGCCATGACGTCACAAGCCGTGACAACAAATATAGGAAAGTTGAAATTTAATATATATGACGAATTATAAAAAACAATTGTGAGATTTAATTATTCACTTTTTAAATTGATAAAATATAATTTTTAAAATAATTTAAAATGATCCAAATACTAAATAAATATTGTTCTCAGTTTTTAACATGCGTCTATTGATTTCCCATTTTCCAAATATTAAGTTAAGATTAAAAACGCGATTTTAATACCTTTAATTGGATAATTTTCTAAAATTTTCTGTTAAACGCCTACGATCCGAAAAAAAAGTTTCACTTGCATCAAGCTTACATAAAACCACACATGTTTTTTATATTATCGTGTAAAATTTTATTAAAATACATTTACCTGGACAACTCTTAATCATGTCCCGAGACGCCGCCTGCCAGGGCCTATCAGAAATAGTTATTATAATTTATTGTGAATTGCATTTGTAACATATCTTGCATAAAATCGAACAAATAATATTATTTATAATTAAAATTTCCCTGAATTTCAATTCCCCTATCTAATACTAGATAGATGCTATTAGCTCTCTATTTTATCAATTGATAATTTTATCTCTTCATTATTAAACGTTGTTGAGAATAATTCTCTCTTTTTAGTTTATCAATAGCATGATTATAAATTATTAACAATAAATTTTGTTACTTAATCCTATTGTATAAATGAACGTTTTTTAGAGCAAGGTAATCCAAAACTTTATTAATAACAAATATATTTTCCTATGTGTTAACATATTGGGCTAACGTCAAAAGAATTGATGTCGAGATTTTGATGGAAATGCATGTCAAGAATTCAATTTAAAGTATGAAGAAATTGAGCTACGATGTTGAATTTTTATATTTAAGTTAGGTACTCCCATAGGCGCCGGAACTGGGGGGAGGGGGCAAGGGTACATTGCCCTATATCCCTGGCATCCTATAGGGGGGGCAGAGGGGGCGAAATTTCTTCTTTTATTTCATTTCTTTTTAAAAATGATATATTTTTACTTTCTCTTACCTATGTATATATGTAATATATATATATATAGAGAAAGTATTGGATTCATGTCAAAAATTCGATGTCGAGATTTTGATGGATCTTCACGTTTTGAGGTCCCCTGAATCCAAAAAAGTGGTTTTCGCGACATGGTCTGTCTGTCTGTCTGTCTGTCTGTCTGTCTGTCTGTGTGTGTGTGTGTGTGTGTGTCCGTGAACAAAATATCTCAAGAACGAAAAGAGCTAGGAAGTTGAAATTTTATATTTAAGTTAGGCACCCCCATGGGACGTGACACGAAGCTTTTGAACAAAATCTACCAAAGAGTACTAGTACTTTACTGATTCACTTTTTCAGTTTTTTTCGATTTTCTCAAAATTTGCTCCAACGATTTTTTTTTAAATTCATATATCAACTATTTTTTAGTTGCTCTATAAAATGTATATTCTCATTTTGTGATTGAAATCTTCTGAAGACCACTTTACTCTTGTACTCCATAGAAAAGATAGGAGAAATGGTTGCCATGGTATCAAAATATAAACATTTTGCCATACTTATAAATTTTACATCTTGAATTCAATTGTACCCTACTGTCGGAAACTAAATACATAGTCGATACAAAAAATCTGGTGTGACAAGCACAGTACACAACTTTCGATTACCGAAGGTAAGAGAAAGTTGTGTGCTGTGCGCCAGTCACACCAGATTTTTACTTTTGAAAAACTAAATCTTCTAAATTAAAAAAAATTAAAAGTGTAAGAAATTCATTTTTTTCCAAAAATTTTTGATAAAATCACTAGCAAATTTTTTAAAATTTTAATTTTATTAAAATTGTGATTTTATTTAAAATTTTGGTTAATCTTTACAATAGGACTCCAAGCCACCCAGAGGGCGCTGGCTTTCACTTCACTAGTTCACTCGCATGACATTAGCTGTACGTTCATGATTCTTTCGTTCTTTTCATTTGCGCGCGCTATTTGTTTTGATTCCCTAGATGTTTTAAATTTTTTTTTTAATCTAAGGAAACCGAACTGCAATCGAAAGGCCGAAACAATTAGATCGGGATCCCTGCGAGTTGTTTTTACACTTAGTGTCGTCTTCGGTTCGTCTTCCTTCGGTCAAAAACCATTCAGTTCGAAGCTATTCGGCAGCCTTCAAAAAAAGTAAGCCGAACCGAAGCCGAGAATTCCCTAGTTGTTTTAAATTTTTTTTTAATCTAAGGAAACCGAACTGCTACCGAAAGGCCGAAACAATTAGGTCGGGACCCCTGCAAAATCTTATGAAAAAATGGCGACTAATTAAATAGTATGAACGAATCCCAAAAAGGAGAACGGAGGAATCAAGAATGAAGCACGCCAGCGCCCTCTGGGTGGCCCGGAGTCCTATAGTAAAGATTAGCCAAAATTTTTAAAGCTTTATAGTAGATTTGTTTTTATTTTATACTATTTGAACATATTAAATAATTTTAATTTAAAAAAAAAATTTTTTGCTCCCCTCCCCTGATTCAAATTCGTTCCGGCGCCCCTGGGTACTCCCCTGGCATGTAACACAAAGCTTTTAATCAAAATCGGCCCAAAAGTACTAGTACTTCACTGATGATTTTGTCAAAAAGAACTTGAAGCGATTTCTTGTAAAAATAAAAGGAAACTTTGTTAATTTTATGGAAATGCTTTTTGAAAATTTTTAAAGGGATTTCACTTTAATTTTACAAGGTCGTTTTTACTTTCTCTTACCTATGTATATATGTAATATATATATAGAGAGAGAAGTATTGGTTTCATGTCAAAAATTCGATGTCGAGATTTTGATGGATCTTCACGTTTTGAGGTCCCCTGAATCCAAAAAGTGGTTTTCGCGACATGGTCTGTCTGTGTGTGGGTGTGTGTGTGTTCAATTTTAAGCATGAAGGAATTGAGCTAGGAGGCTGAAATTTTATATTTAAGTTAAACACCCCCCGGGACCAGAAAAATAAGCTTTTAATCAAAATCGGCCAAAGAGTACTAGTACTTTACTGATGTACTTTTTCAGTTTTTTTCGATTTTCTCAAAATTCGCTCTAACGATTTTGATTAAAATTCAAAAATCAATTATTTTTTAGATGCTCTTTAAAATGTATATTCTCGTTTTGCCCTCAAAATTGTTTGAAGCACACTTTACTCTTTGTGCTTCATAGGAAAGAGGAGAAATGGTTGCCTTGGTAACAAAATATAAATATTTTCCCATACTTATAAATAGAGACCGGATTCCTATGCAATTGCATATTCTATTTGCTGAAAACCAATTTTCTATCCGAATCATGCCCCCTTGGAGCTAGGGTTCAAATTCTATATTGCATATTTTTGCATATTTGGTCAATATTGCATAAAGTTGCATATTTAAGACTTTTTGGATATTTTAAATTTTTTTTCAGTAAAAGTTTCAATTTATTTTAATTTTTTAATTTTTTTTTCTAAAAACAAAAAAAAAGAAAAAGTTTGAATCCTTTATTACATTGTAAAAAATAAATAACTATATATTTTTTATTCTTGATATCCTCTTTAAAGAAATAAATTTAATTTTGCTAGAATTTTCTTTGGATGAATATCAAGTCAGTTGTGTTCAAGGGCGGATACAAGGGAAGGGGGGGGGGGGGTAAAGGCGGTAATTACCCCCCCCCCCCTCCACCCCACTCTGAGACTTAAAAAAAATACTTTTTTTTCGAAAAAAAAAAATTTATTTTTAATGTAAAATTTTAAAAATTAATACTTAAAAATTTGATTTGTATTTATATTCTGGCAAACAAGTACAGAAATGCGCCTTTAAATTACCGAAATTAAGGAAAAATAGTGTGCTGTGCGATGAGTCACACCAGATTATCCCTCTTCCCCCCCCCCCCCCCCCCCGAGAAACACCTCTGGATTCGCCCTTAGTCGTGTTCCATAGTTCGAAGTCAAATTAATTAAAGAAAAAAAATGCCAAAACAGGGGTCCTCGGTTGATTCAAAAATTTCGCAATGGATTGCTCTCTGTTTATTAATATTTTCAAAATTTCGCACTTTATTTTTTTTTTTTTTTTTTTTTTTTTTAATTAAATTTAGTTTTTATTGTGAGACCAATTTTTTACTTTCTCTTACCCTATATATGAAATATATGAGAGAGAAAGTATTGCGATCATGTCAAAAATTCGATGTCGAGATTTTGATGGATATACATGTTTTGAGGTCCCCTGAGTCCAAAAAAAGTGGGTCCCGCAAATTGGTCTGTGTGTGTGTCTGTGTGTGTGGAACCATTTTTTAGCATGAAGGAATTGAGCTACCGGATTGAAATTTTATATTTAACTTAGGTACCTTTGAAGAATCTCAAAATAAGCTTTTGAACAAAATCGGCCAAAAAGTACTAGTACTTTACTGATGTACTTTTTCAGTTTTTTTCGATTTTCTCAAAATTCCCTCCAAGGATTTTTTTAAAATCCATAAATGAACTATTTTTTAGATGCTCTTTAAAATGTATATTCTCATTTTGCCGTTGAAATCTTCTGAAGACCACTTTACTCTTGTTCTTCATAGGAAAGATAGAAATGGTTGCCATGGTAACGGAATTTAAATCTTTTTCTTTTTATTAGATTAAAAATCAATTATTATTTAAATTCCCATTTTTTTTCTGTCTTTAATTGTTTCCGGGAAAACATATATCACTCTCTCTCTCCCTCTCTCACTTGCAAACATTATCGCCTGTCTCTCTGCCTTCTCTCATAGGCCCAATGTTAATTTCCTATAGGAATTTGTATGTTAATTTTGATTCAAAAGGGGGTCCCCTTTGAAACTTTTTACGCATTTAAAAATTTTTTTTTCCAATTCTTATGAAATTTTGTATTTATTTACGATTCTATATTGTGTATAAAATGTCCAAATATGAGATTAAAATTTTGAAAAATAACCATAGTTTATTTGAAGCAGTCAACATTTAAAATGCAAGTTTGAAACTAAGGTGCTATCGGAAACTAAATATATCTCGACACAAAAAATCTGGTGTGACCAGCACGGTGCACAACTTTCTCTTACCGAAGGGTAAGAGAAAGTTGTGTGCTGTGCGCCAGTCACACCAGATTTTTTTTCCTATCATTTCCTTCCAAAAATAAAACACCATTAGTTTTACATCAGTAGAAATCATGATTTGCCTTTAATTTGAAGCCATTTACTTAATATTTTTGCCATAAATATATTGCATATTTGGCTGCATATTTTAATACTTTTACTGCATATTATATGGCATATTTAGCGGTTTTTACTGCATAAAAATCCGGTCTCTACTTATAAATTTTACATCTGAATTCAAATATTCCCTACTGCCGGGAATTAAATACATGTCGACACAAAAAATCTGGTGTGACAGCACAGTACACAACTTTCGATTACCGAAGGTAAGAGAAAGTTGTGTGCTGTGCGCCAGTCACACCAGATTTTTTTTTTAGTGTAGATGGATTAATAATTATTGAAAATTTTAATAATAAAGATTTTTTTTATTTTATTTTTTTGACACACATAAATGTCAATAAATCCTTTTTCCCCTTACTCTATTATATTTGCGTTCTTGATTCAACATACTCTATGAATGAATTATTTGAAATTATACATCAAACTAGAAACTAGGGCATTTTAATCACAAAAGGGAAGGGAGATTACTTCACCCCCTCTCCCCACCCTCGTCGTCGTCTTCTCCATTATTTGAAACTTTTTATGCCGATGGCAACAACAAATCCTAACAGACGTTTCGCAAATAGAACCTTTTCTTATTTAAATACAATAAAGCAAACTTTGAATAAGAGCAGCAACAGCAGCAACATAAAACTAATCATTGACTTTGTGATCATAAAAAAGACATTTTTCTAATAGTTTCTAAAAAAAAAAAAAAAACTTTAGTTACATTAAAAAGTTTGATGTCGTAAATTTTCTAGCCTAGCCTCTATATTGGTTTTAAAATGGCAGAATGTTCTTAAAAATTACTTCCTTTTCTTTTTTCTTTTCTTTTTATAAAATATAGAATATTTAAAAATAGACCTCTTTAAATATCATTTGAAATAACTATGGATTAGATGTAAGGGCGGATCCAGAGATGTTTCTCGGGGGGGGGGGGGTTATCTGGTGTGACTCGTCGCACAGCACACTATTCTTTCATAATTTCGGTAATTTAAAGGGGCATTCTGTACTTGTTGGCCAGAATATAAATACAAATCAAATTTTTAAATATTAATTTTTTAAAATTTTTCATTAAAAATAAATTTTTGTTCAAAAAAAGGTATTTTTTTTTTAAATCTCGGGGAGGGGGTAATTACCCCCTTTACCCCTCTATATCCGCCCTTGTTTAGATGCCGAAAAAGACTTGAAAACAAATTTTAAAAAATCTGGTCTTAGCTTTGGTAATTGAAAGTTGTGTTCTGTGCTTGTCACGCCGGATTTTTTTTGTGTTGAGATATAGGTCTATTTAGTTTCCGCCGATATATTAGAATTTTTTTTTAACGCTCACACTCACTCAGACATTCACACAGTCTTTTCGGTAACTCAGGCCATATAATAAGACTTTATACGATAACCGTTATATTCGATGTCGAGTGTTTGATGGATATACACGTTTTGAGGTCCCCTGAATTCAAAAAGTGGTTTTCACAACATGGTCTTGCTGTGTGTGTGTGTGTGTGTGTGTGTGTGTGTGTGTGTGTGTGTGTGTGTGTGTGTGTGTGTGTGTGTGTGTGTGTGTGTGTGTGTGTGTGTGTGAACTAAATATCTCAAAAAGTTCAAGAGTAAAATGGTCTTCAGAAGATTTCAATGGCAAAATGAGAATATACATTTTAAAGAGCATCTAAAAAATAATTGATTTTTGAATTTAAAAAAAAATCGTTGGAGTGAATTTCGAAAAGATCTTAAAATACTGCACGCTATCTAGCGAGGATGATTGGAACTGCCATAGAATTCTAGACGCCTGCTAGAGCTGCAACCTCACAAGAGAGGAGGAATGACGATTTTACAACTACATTGACTTCGTTATTATAATTCTGTGTTTACCATCATCAGGGGAAGAAGATTATCAAACAAAAATCATCAAATTCTTATATTCATCATAAAAAACACTAAAATTAAAATTAAATACTTGACTCAATCCTATTGATTTTAATAAATGCAAAAAGGAGTAACTTGACACACTTGTTTTGAAAATGGCAGGCAAAATAGCCACCGAAATGTCGACGAGCATTTAATAATAATAATAAAAAAAATATATATATTTTAATTTTAAACTCTTAAAAAAAATTGCACATTTTTGTGGATAAATTATTATTATAAAAATAAAGTAAAGTACTAGTACTTTTTGGCCGATTTTGTTAAAAAGCTTATTTTCACCCCTTGGGGAGGTGTCTAACTTAAATATAAAATTTCAACCTCCTAGCTCTTTTCGTTCTTGAGATATTTAGTTCACACACACACAGACAGACAGACCATGTCTCGAAAACTACTTTTTTGGATTCAGGGGACCTCAAAACGTGTATATCCATCAAAATCTCGACATCGAATTTTTGACATGAATCCAATACATATATACATAGCAAGGGCGGATACAAGGGGGGTAAAGGGGGTGATTATCCCCCTCCCCTCGAGATTTGAAAAAATGGGAAAAATTTTTGATACCGCGAACGGAACATGAAAAACTTTTGGTTCCGCGGGCGAAAAAAATTGAGGGTATCTAAAAAAAAAAGGTAAAATATTTTTCCGGATGGGAAAATTTTTGGTTCCGCGAACGGCACATGAAAAAAATTTTTGGTTCCGCGAAAAACAAAATTTTTCGTAGAAAAACTTTTGAGAACAGCCCCCCCCCCCGAAAAAAAATTTCTAGTACTATGCGACGAGTCACACCAGATTACCCCCCCCCCCCGAGAAACACCTCTGGATCCGCCCTTGATACATAGGTAATAGAAAGTAAAAATAAATGTATTATTAACCCACTTAACTAGCCACGGAATAAATAATAAGAAAAAGAGAATGAACATCCTTAATATTTATATTCTAATTAAATTAAAAAAAGATCAAAGAATTAGGTTAGCGTGACCTTGAAGTTTCGAAATAGTAAAAGAGAAATAAAAAATTCATACCTAATTGATGTCTAAATAAAGCCTAAATTATTAAATTAACGAACAAAAAAAAAAACTTGTTTTGTAAACACGATAGCACATATTAATTGAGACATGATATCGATTTTAAACATAAGTTTTTAGGGCTTGGATAAAGAAACGATGTTGAAGTTTTTGTCAGAATCGGTCAACAATAGAGTTGGAGTTTACATGAAGCGTCTACCAAGTGTTTTTGTTGGGTAAAACGTAAACGGTTAGAGAGAGAGAGGGAACAAAAAAGGAGATATGTTACGAAAAGCTCTTCTAGAAGGCTGAATAATAATAACAATTATATCCCTAGTTGTTTTTCATTTTATTTATTATATTTATTAAAAAAAAAAAAGCAAATGATTTAATCTAAAATGCTTCGGTGAAATTAAAGCGAGAAAATTTACGTAGAGTATAAATGGACCCTGTTATGCAATGGTGTGTCAAAGACCAAACATCGAGTTTTGAGAAAATCAACATTAAAGTTTTTCTGATTTAAATTGTTTTGATTAGATTATATATCATTTTTTTTACTTTCTCTTACCTATGTATATATGTAATATATATATATAGAGAGAAAGTATTGGATTCATGTCAAAAATTCGATGTCGAGATTTTGATGGATCTTCACGTTTTGAGGTCCCCTGAATCCAAAAAAGTGGTCTTCGCGACATGGTCTGTCTGTGTGTGTGTGTGTGTGTGTTCAATTTAAAGCATGAAGGAATTGAGCTAGGAAGTTGAAATTTTATATTTAAGTTAGACACCTCCCCGGAGCGTGAAAATAAGCTTTTAATCAAAATCGGCCAAAGAGTACTAGTACTTTACTGATGTACTTTTTCAGTTTTTTTTCGATATTCTCAAAATTAGCTCCAACGATTTTGATTAAAATTCAAAAATCAATTATTTTTTAGATTCTCTTTAAAATGTATATTCTCATTTTGTCTTTGGAACCTTCTGAAGACCACTTTACTCTTGTACTCCATAGAAAAGATAGGAGAAATGGTTGCCATGGTAACAAAATATAAATATTTTCCCATACTTATAAATTTTACATCTGAATTCAAATGTTCCGTACTGTCGGGAACTAAATATATGTCGACACAAAAAATCTGGTGTGACAAGCACAGAACACAACTTTCGATTACCTAAGGTAAGAGAAAGTTGTGTGCTGTGCGCCAGTCACACCAGATTTTTATGTCCAATTGTGCAAGTAAATATTGTACTTATGGCAGATATTCATAAATTATCTCCAAAAATACGACTAATTTAGAGAAAAACAATAAAATATAAAAAATTATTTTTGCAAAATTCCCTAAGTCCAATATTATATTTGTAAAAATGCTTCAAAGTCTCTTGATAATAAATAAAATAATTTTAGGTTATAATTCAAAAATTAAAACGAAGATATTATTAAAGTTCTTTTATGGTTATATTTAATACTAATAGCTTAGAAACTTTTTATCAAAATTACATTAATAAATTTTAAATAGTATTAGCCTAATGTTTTAAAATTAAATACAAAGTATTAACAAAATTTTCTCATCAATTAATTCCTGAATGGAGGTGAACATGGCAACAATAAATCAAAGTTATAATGAAATTGACTTAATATCGAAATCGCTCTGATCCTCATCTTCATTATCAGGAATAATATCAAAAAATTAAATTTTGACATCTACGAATTCATTTCTCATTTTTCAAAAAAAAAAGTATTTTGGTTTATTTAAGTTTAAATAAGTTTTTATTGGTTGTTAACACCATAAAAAACAACGTGTTAGGAACATAAATCATTATTGCAAAATGTAAAATCCTGCATTGAAATATTGTAAAAATAATTTTATGCTTTTATATTAAATATAAATTTTTTTAGGACATATTTCATAAAAAATACTATTAATTAAAGCATTTGAAACAATATTCCGTGCTTAACTCAATTTTGAATTTTTTGGTCTTTGACACACCATTGCATAACAGGGTCCAAATATAATTAAGTTTAGATTTTTTAATATTTTTAATTATACTAGTCGCGCTATCCGCCTTCGGTAGAGATATGATTGTCTATTCACCTCAAGCTCAACTCAATTATTTCCTATTTAAAATCTTATATTTGCTGAGATTACTTGTCTCAATTGTAAGCAAATGAAAGGCTTTTTTGAAAAAACTTAATTATGGCCGACCAATTGCGCATGTTTTCGTACACCCCCACCCCCCACCGAGACAGACCATGTTGCATAAACCACTTTTTTGGACTCCAAGGGGACCTCAAAACGTGTATATCCATCAAACTCTAGACATCGAATTTTCGACATGAATCCAATACTTTCTCTCTCATATATATTAACACAGGGCTGGATCTAGGGGGGGGGGGGCAGTGGGTGCACGTGCCCCGGGCGGCAGATATCAGGGGGGCGGCAATTAAAGAAAGATAAAAATTTCTGAATTATGCCTGGACCCTAACATATATAAATTCATAAAGAACGGTATCTCTAAATAAATGGCCCGAAAAAGACAGTGGGGATGTGTGTGTGAGTGTGCGTGTGAATGACAAAAAAGTGTGAACGTCTAAAAAAAAAAAAAAAAAAATTTCTGGTTCCGCGGGCGGCACATCGAAAAAAAAAAAATTTTGGCTCCGCGGGCGGCAAAAATTTAGCGTCTCTAAAAAAAAAAGGTAAAATATTTTTTCGGACGGGAAAAAATTTTGTTTTCGCGGGCGGCAAAAATTTTGTGTCTCTTAAAAAAAAGGTAAAATATTTTTTTCGGACGGGAAAATTTGGTTCCGATTTTAAGGAGGGGGCGGCAAATTAAATTCCCCCCCCCCTAAAAAATCTCCTAGTTCCGGCCCTGTATTAACATATATATAGAGGTAAGAGAAAGTAAAAGGGCAGAGGGCTCGACAAAATATTTTAATAAGCGTTGTACATTTTAAGTTAATAATTTCCAGATAATATAAAAAAAATTTTTTATAAGATATATAAATCGTATAAAATTGTTTTATGATATGCATTATCCCTATTTATACTTAACATCTTGAAAGAATTAATCTCAAAAAAAAAAAAGGGTTAATATAAAAAAGGCAAACTTTGGCCATCTATTTGAGTTCTTTTCGGGGTAAAAAAAAAAAAAAAAAATGATATCATAAAATACACCCTATACATAGGAATTGTTTCCAAGTTGGTCCATTATATATTTAAAAGTAGGAGAATTATTTTATAGCTGTTAAAATGAAATTTTTGTTAGGGAGTTGGTTGGCTTTGTGTTCCTGAGGGGGGGTGGGATGGATTGAGGGAGAGAAAAGAGGGAAGGATTCTCTCCTTTTGACATCCATCTACTGTAGTTAGTGTCCTCCCCGACCAATGAAATTAACCTATAACCTTGATATATTCATCATCCACATTAATGGAATTATCAATTACTTTCTTTTCAAACAAAGGAAACTTTGATTTTCGAAATAAATCTGTACTAACTCGCAAATTAGTTTTTTTTTTTTACTTTCTCTTACATCTACATATGTTAATATATAGAGAGAGAAAGTATTGGATTCATGTCGAAAATACGATGTCCAGATTTTGACACATTTTGAGGTCCCCTGAGGCCAAAAAAGTGGCTTTGGCGACATGGTCTGTATGTATGTGTGTGTTCAATTTTAAGCATGAAGGAATTGAGCTAGGAGGTTGAAATTTTATATTTAAGTTAGACAACCCCCTGAGGTGTGAAAATAAGCTTTTAATTAAAAAAGGCTAAAGAGTATTAGTACTTTACTGATGTACTTTTTTTCAGTTTTTTTGATTTTTTCAGAATTCGCTTCCATTTAAATTCAAAAATCAATTATTTTTTTTTAGTTTTTCTTTAAAATGTATATTCTCATTTTGCCATTGAAATCTTCTGAAGACCACTTTACTCTTGTACTTCAGAGAAAAGATGGAGAGTTGCCATGGTAACAAAATATAAATATTTTTTCATACTTATAAATTTTACATCTGAATTCATATGTTCCGTACTGTCGGGGACTAAATACATGTCGACACAAAAAATCTGGTGTGACAAGCACGGTACACAACTTTCGATTACCGAAGGTAAGAGAAAGTTGTGTGATGTGCGACCAGCACCACCATATTTTTATTTGTTTATAACGAGCAATTTCTCTAAATGTTCTTAGTTTAAGGACATGCGTTTATTCTTGAACTCTGAAGAAAATAAGAAAAGAAGAAATCTGGGACAAATTGAGGTTGAAATGCTGATCTTTTACATTTCGACCCTGTAAAGTGAGAAAGTTTGAAAACAATAAAAATAATTTTTAATTTTTGTCACTTTAGACATTAAAAGCAACTACACAAAAATATTCAAAACATGCTTTTTTTTTTAACAATATGTTAAAATATGCATGAAAAATCCAAGGTTGTTTTGGTTAAAAATTGGCAAAACATGCTATTGTTCATGGAATTTGTTCAAAAAAATCACAACAAATAGGGTTATTCCGAATCGAATACTCATGAAATGAATGACTGCAAAGTAGGGTCCAGCCGAAACCGAAACCGAATATTCGACCTCAATCTTAGTTTCGGCCGAAACCGTAACCGAAACCGAAACTTGTATTTCCTATAAAAAATTCATATCATTTTACCTTTTTTTTTGAAATTTTTTCGGCCCTGCGTTTTTTCCCCTCCCGTGAAAATCATTTTACCTTTTTGAGGTGACAACGTCTTACAAATCATGTGGCAGGTTAAGGAGGCATGCACGGAAAAGTTCAGTGGCTTGAATAACTCCTCTGTCTTAAGAGGTATAATTATGGGGAATATACGGTTAGAAAGAATGAGTTTTCAGCTAAAGATTTCACCATTTATTTTTTTCCTATCATTTTATTTTACCGCGCTGCGCTAAATTAAAGTTTACACCCCTGTAGATCCCGAACGGCTAATCAGATCAGACTAAATGGGATGTCATTTGGTGCAGAAAGAAAATCTCTAATAGAATAAATAAAAAAATCCTGAGTAATCAACTCGAAAATTAGTTTTTTCTCGAAAAACCTCATTTTTTAGGCAAAAATGCAACATCATCCAGGCTCTAATAATAATATTGTCAAAATTTAAATAATAAAACAAAATAGAATTATGAAATTTTATTTAACTAAAAGCTTTAAATATTTTATTTAAATATATACAATCATAAAATGTCAATATCTGTTGCCAAAAAAAAAAAAAAAAGATATATAATAAAACTAGTTTGATGAATGAATAAAAAAAAAAAAAGAAAAAAAAAAACGAATGATAAAAAGAGAAAATAAAATTTTCTTAAAAGATAGAGTAGAGTGAAGGGGGGTGGGGGTGGGGGTGGGGGGGGGAGTTGCAAGCAAATGTATGGCCTGGCTATGAGCTATGGCTATAGCACACACCTTGAAAGAAGCAGAAGCAGTAGAGCACTTGGTGGATGTAAATTAGATTGGCGAGACAGCGCATTTTGCAAGGCGGGCGTCCATAAATCGTACCCACCTGTGTTCGGTCGAGAGAGAGAGAGAGAGAGCCTTAACTAGCGTATGCCTAGATTAATGGCGGGCTTCCTCACCCTTTCTCTCTCTCACAGAAGCCCTTTTCCTAAGGACCTTGCTTGCTTCTGCTTGGATAACCCCAAACTCTCTCTCTCTCTCTCTCTCTCTATGCAAGTGAAGAAGAAATTCCCACTCTCTCTCAACGTCCAATTCTGGACGTCGACTTACGCCTTGCCAATTTACATGTCCTAAAATTTTATATTCGAGTGAAAATTGTATAATAATAATAAAAAAAAAAAAAAATAAGGTCAAGAAAGAAATTTGTAGTCAAAACGTCACGTGGTTATTTACGTGTCTCCTAATTAGATTATTTAAAAATCTACTTATTTATTTTTAACTCACTTAGGTCTCACTACAGTAAAAAGATTATTATTGTGTTATTGCAAAAAAAGGAAGCAACAACTTCTCTCTAGCCCTCTGGGCTTGGTGTAGGGTTTAGCGCGCTAACCTCGTAAACCAAAAGTCGCGGGTTCGGACCCCAGGCAGTCCGATGATTTTATTTAAGCCATTTGGATATCAAATAAGAATGCCTGGACCCACAATAGATTGATTCATTAATAACGGTTATCGTTTAAAGTCTTATGTGGCCTAAGTTGCCGAAAATACTATGTGTATGAGTGTGAGTGTGAGTGGGAAAAAAGTGTGTTTAAAAAAAAAAAATGAAGTAGTTAAACACACCTAGTAAAGTTTAAATCTGGTAGAAAAATTGAGCAGCTAGTTTGTATTTCATTTTATTTTCAAAACCAGGACTGACGTTTCGGTCCCATTTGGAACAATCTTCAGGGCCAGGTTAATGTTTGAAATAAACAAGTTATATTATATATTACTGGAGATTGTTCAAAATAGAACCGAAACGACGGCCCTGGTTTTGAAAATAAAATGAAATAGAAACTAGCTGCTCATTTTTTCTACCAAATTTAAAATTCAGCTTTGTTTAAAATAAAAAAGAAAGCCCTCGGGGCTTGGTGTAGAGGTTAGCGTGTTAACCTCATATACCAAACGTCGCGGGTTCGGACCCCAGGCAGTCCGATGATTTTATTTAAGCCACTTGGATACCAAATGGCTTAAATAAGATTGCCTGGACCCCATATATGTATATTAAACCAATAACGGTTATCTAATCTGTAAATGTCTTATATGGCCTGAGTTTCCGAAAAGACAGTGTGAATGTGCGTGTGAGTGTGAGTGTGAATGAGAAAAAAGTGTGAATGTTTAAAAAAAAATAAATAAATAAAAAGAAATTTTCAATAATTTTTCTTACACCTTACAAAATGTCAGGGGCAATTCATCGATATACAGTAGTTAACAGACACAAACTTAACCTTCAAGTTAAAAAAATGAGTTTTTTCATATATAAATAGCTATTCTGAGATAAATGGAAAGTTTTGTGAAGTTAGCAACAAAATTAAAATAATTATATTTTTTAACAAAAATTTAAAAATAAATATACAAAGCTTGTGTTGCTAATTTCACCCCTTTATATCGAATTTAATTTTAATTAATTTAATCATATGATTAGTAACTAATGTGAAAAGGCTCGAAAGTCAGATCCGAGAGATAGTTGGTTAATTAAAAAAGTAAAGCAACAAATGATGTTAATTCAAGTGTTAAGAAACTTTATTTAGACAGTCACTTCTTTTATATACGGTAATACCATATATT
This sequence comes from Euborellia annulipes, assembly GCA_023213315.1. Taxonomy (NCBI): domain Eukaryota; kingdom Metazoa; phylum Arthropoda; class Insecta; order Dermaptera; family Anisolabididae; genus Euborellia; species Euborellia annulipes. The sequence goes on along the minus strand of JAKCPI010023204.1, from coordinate 1,018 downwards.
CGTATGTACGTTGATTTTTTATTAAATTTTTTTTTTTTTGTATAAAATAATTAAATAACACGATAGTCGGATCAATCAATTTGGTATTTTTTTTTTTTTTTTAACGTCTGATTTCTGATTGGATGTAATTACCAGGAACAGGTCCGGGTCACGTAACAGGTCATTTAGCCGTAATGCAGAGGAGTGAAGCGTCGCGAAATAACTTCATCAATCATGAATCCGTGTTACGTTACGTTAATTATCCCCCCCCCAGATCTTGTATGTGAAGCTGCAATAGAGACCCTCCTACCCCTGTCAACAATTAACACTTGTTCTATCGGTCCGTTTGATTTACAACATTTTCAGCCTGGCAAACAAACTGCGGGGGTGGGGAATTTATTTTTATTTTTTTTTTTTTTGAAGGGAACGTGTCGACGGCGCTCTGCTTTGGTATTAAACCGAAAATTCCGTCCTCGCTTCATTAAACTTGATTAGATTGGATGGATATCGGCTAAACACTCAAATCAGAGAGGATCATCTCGTTTTCGTTGCTCGGGTTTTAAGGTGTCGGACTTTATTTCTCGGTTCACTAACAAGTATCAAATTTACTTCAAAACAACTGAACTGAGTTCAATAATATTTGCTCATATTGTAGAGATGGCCTGCTCATATCTCGGCTTACAAAATTTGTTTGAAAAACAACAAATATAATAGAATAGTAGAACATGGCTGTAGCTCAGGGGCGTATGTAAGGGGGGGGGGGCGAGGGGGGGGGCTTGGGTGCGTCCAAAAACCGTTAGAGCACGATTCAGTACCGAGTTACTCTAGGCGGCAAGAGATGGCGTTAGTTTTTCCCATAGGAATACAAGGGATTTATTCCATTTCATTTTAAAGATTCCAGGTAATTAATTTAGGGTAAAAAATTAATTATTTTTCAACACAATGATTACTAATTTAATTTTCTATAAGATATAGAGCGAATTTTTTTAAAAATATATTTTATTTAATGCGATTAATCTAAAAAAAAAAATGTATTTTT
>JAKCPI010023203.1:0-10869 GCA_023213315.1 Euborellia annulipes | reverse complement strand
AAAAACTTTTTTAACCCCCTTCCTCTTTCTAATTGAAAGCACATAAAAGAATTATCAAATATCATAATTAATGAAAAAAAAAACGCTCGTGCCACTTTGGTTTGGTGCGTGTTTACGAAAATGCAACAATAGCAATTAAATAGAAACGTGACCCTGAAGCCTCGAGTTCTAGCCTGATAAATGAGGAATGCCGTTGCAAATGATTGAAAAGAGAGAGAAAGAGTGGATGGGGGTGTAAGAGAGTTCTTGAGAGAGAAGGGGACAAAGTTTCGGGAATGATTTTATTAAGTGGCCGCCCGAGTGGATTCGCACGTGACGGATCGGACCCTAGAGCACCATGCGTCATCCACGTCACACACCCATACTAAAACACACACTTTCTATATATACACATAGGAAAAAAAAAAATACTTATTTAAATATTGATTTAAATTTAAATAAAAAATCTGTAATCTGGTATGAAGGCTGATTTTTTTACTTTCTCTTACCTATATATGAATATATATTTTCATATATATAGAAAGTATTTCCCGACTAGAAATTTTATTCTATTCTCTAAAAACAGGCGTTAAAATTTAAAATAAACAAATGGGTGTTAAAAAGTAATGTAAAAACAATCAGCGTTAAAAAAGTGCTATTCTCTAAACAAAGTTTTAATAGCGACGTTAACATGTTGCTTTTATTTCAAAGCTATCAAAATCATAACCTTATTTTTTAGGTTAAGAACGCCATGTTTATTTTAAACCCGACGTTAAAATATTAAAGACACCCCCTAGACATGGCTTTAATTTTTAACACTATTTACTATTTTAGGTTAAGGAAGCCATGTTTATTTTAAACCCGACGTTAAAATATTAAAGCCACCCGTACACATGGCTTTAATTTTTAACACTAATTACTCAATGTTAACGCTTTGGCTTTAAAGTTTTTGTTTACAGAATAGCTATTTGAGGCAAGGACGTGATTTTGAATAGCATTTTTTTTAACGCTGATTGTTTTTACATTACTTTTTAACACCCATTTGTTTATTTTAAATTTTAACGCCTGTTATTAGAGAATAGACCTGATTGGTTACAATTGGGCGCATATAGGGATTTCCCTATTTCCTTGGGACCCAATGAGGTCCAGATGCATACTCTGGGTGATCCCAAAGTAATTTCTAGTCTCGTGGATTCATGTCAAAAATGTCAATGTCGTGATTTTGATGGATATACACGTTTTAAGATCCTCTGAGTCCAAAAAAGTGGTTTTCGCGACATGGTCTGTCTGTGAACAAAATATCTCAAGAACGAAAAGAGCTATGAGGTTGAAATTTTATATTTAAGTTTAGGCGCTCTCCTGTGACGTAACACGAAACTTTTGAACAAAATCGACCAAAAACTACTAGTACTTTACTGATGTACTTTTTCGATTTTTTAAAAATTCGCTATACCGATTTTGATTAAAATTCAAAAATCAATTAATTTTTAAATGGTCTTTAAAATGTATATTCTCATTTTGCTCTTGAAATTTTTTCTAGCACACTTTACTCTTGTAATTCATAGGAAAGATGTTAACAAAATACAGTATAAATTCATATTTATACATTTTACATCTAGAATTCCAATAATATATCGGATGAAACTAAATATATTTCGAAATCCGCAGTTTATCTACTAGATTTACAAATTTATGCGTTCCAAACTTACAGAAAAAACTTTTTCTTCGAAAATTAGAGTACATATTGTAATTTTTAATACATTGTATAGTAATTTTAGAATTCAATATTTTTTTCTATCAGCAATGTAAGAAAATAATTGACCTATATTCAGAATTTTTGTATATATAATTTCTAAAGCTCATTTATACAGTTAATATTGATTTAAATAAGTTAAATTTCAAATATTTAATTTTAAATTATAGACGAAAATGATCATCGATTCCGCACAGACAGACATACAGACAGACAGACCTTTGATGTTCAAACAATAGACCTAATCAAATACATAATCACATAATAGTCCCAATGCAAATGACCTCTTAGGCAATTAACAACACATTCGATGTGCAGTAGAACGTGAATCGGGAGCTTCAAAGAGCAGCATCAAAATGAACAGCCAACGCAATGCAACCCGTATTCCTCTCTATTCACGGTATATAGAAAATATTTCAATTTCAACGTTCCTTCTTTTTTATTATCCATAGATATGTAGAGAAGAGAGAAAGTATTGTCAAAAATTCCATTTTGATGGAAATACACGTTTTGAGTCTGTCTGACTGGGGGGGGGGGGATTAAAAATTTTTTTTTTAAAGGGAATTCCCCCCCCCCCCCCCCCCCCCTTATCCGCCCTTGGTTTGCTGTGGGTAAAATATCACGAAAAGAGCTAGAAGGTAGAATTTTGATATTTAAGTCCCCTGGGATGTAACAGAAAACTTTTGAATAAAATCAACCTAAAAGTACTATTACTTTTTGCAGTTTTTACTTTCTCCTATCTTAAATATCAAATATACAGAGAGAAAAAGTATCTATCTCTCTCTATCTATAGTTGCTATCATGTCAAAAATTCGATGTTGAGATTTTATTTGAGGTCCCCTGAGTACCAAAATGCCCGTGAATTAGTCTGTGTGAGTGTGGATATTTTTAACCATGAAGAAAATGAGCTACTAGGTTGAAATTTTAGATTTAACTTAGGCACCCCCCGAACTCGTGAAAATAAGCTTTTGAACAAAATCGGCCAACTAGTACTAGTACTTTACTGATGTACTTTTTCAGTTTATTGCGATTTTCTCGAAATTCTCTTTAACGATTTTGTTTAAAATTCATAAATCAACTATTTTTTAGATTCTCTTTAAAAAGGATATCAATGAAATTTTTCGTGGAAATCGTTTGAAGTACACTTTACTGATGTTGTACTTTTTCAGTTTTTTTGCGATTTTCTCGAAATTCTCTTTAACGATTTTATTAAAATTCATAAATCAATTAGTTTTACTTTCTCTTATCCTATATATGAAATATATAGAGGGAAAATATCCGATTCATGTCAAAAATTCGATGTCGAGAATTTGAAGGATCTTCACGTTTTATTTAGATGCAATTATCAGTAAAATTTTTCGTGAAAATTGTTTGAAATAAACTTTATTGATGTAATATTTCAGATTTTTCTAATTCATTTTCCGGCTCTTCCTTCCATAGAGCCAATATTAAATCCCCATATGGGGATTTGCATGTTAATTTTGATTCAAAAGGGGGAACTTTTTACACATGGTATCCAATTCTTATGAAATTTTGTATTTATTTAGGATTCTCTATTGTGAATAAAATTTTCAAATATGAGATTTTCACTATTTCAAGCAGTCAACATTTAAAAATACACAGAGATTTTGAATCAATTTTACTTAAATGAAATGCAATTCAAAAATTTCAGACCGTTTTTCTGATGCTGTTGTTGTTATTTGTTTTTGTTATATATAACATGGATCATTTCTCGTGATGACATTGCATTGTGTTGTTTTGTTTACAATTCCACCGTTAATTACATCAATGACGGATCAGCAGGCAACGGTCCAGAATTGCTGTTGCTCTTCTGGTGCATAGAGAGATGGATAATTTGCAACGATCCCACGCATGAATGCACGTAACTCTTAGTAAAGGGGAGGGGGAAAGGGAATTGGATGAGATGAGATGAGGGGGATGAGGGTGGCACTTGACAACGTTTAGAGTAGAGAGAGAGGTGACGAGTGAAGCTCAAGAGCACGAGTGTAATTTCAATATCCATTCTCTACTCTATTAACAGACAGAGAGACTGACAACCCTAAAAGACAACCTTGCATGATGAATGACCATTATCCATACATCCACCTTGCAAAATCAATAAAACTTTCAAAAATAAAAAGAATGTCTCTTGTTGCCCTCATTAACGCGATTGTTGGATTTCGTTTGAAATTTTAAGCATGTTTAAAACTCTTTTTTAATTTGAAATGATGAAAAACAGTTCCAAATAAATTAAATATTAGCTCTATTTATAAAAAATCTGGTGTGAAAAGCACAGAATACAACTAAACATAAGAGAAAGTTCTTAAAATAAAATTTGAATATATTGGAATTAGAGGTATTACCCTTAACTGGATAGCAAGCTTTCTGAAAGAACAGTTTGTAAACATACACTGTAAAAAAATTTGTAATTTTACAATTGTTTAGCAAGCATATTTCCTACACAAAAACATACTAAATTTAGTAAATCTTTGCAAAAACCATTTACAAATGTATTGTAATTTTCGAAAGTCGTTTGAAAATTAGAGTGCAATTGTGTGGTAATTTTAGAATTCCTAAACTGCTTTCGAGAAAAAATACAATTTTTAACGAAAAATACTATACAATGTTTGTAAAATTACAATACATACTCTATTTTTCGAAGAAAATTGTAATTTTAAAATGTTTTTTTGTTGTAAATAATTGAAAGCATACATTTGTACATTTAGTATATAAATGCATAGTAGATATCATTTACAAGGGAAATTTGTAAATTTAGTGTTCAAAAACACACTAAAATTAAGATCTTTTTTTACAGTGTATAGTACAAGTATTACGTAACGCAATTCGGGGGGAGAGGGGTCTCGTACAACGTTACTATGCATTACAAGGGGGGGGGGTTGAACAACGCGTTACGTAACTGGTATTTTAACAACTTTCCGATACTTTGCGCAACATAATTGTGACTTTTAGATAAAAATGGCCTCTTGAGCGTTACGTTGAGGGTCCAGAAAAATGTTACGTCGCGTTACAAGGGGGGGTCAAAAATCTTCAAAAATTGCGTTACGTAATACTTGTACGCTCCCTAAGGCAAATTAAATATTTCCTGGATACTGACCAGATGAAGATATTTTATTTTTCGGAGGTGGAATCTAGAGTGAGATATGGGGTGAGGTTATGGGGAGCCTCCTCTGGGGCAAAGAATGTTTTCCTGGCCCAGAAGAAAATTCCGAGATGTCTGGCTGGGGTTAGTTCTCAGGAGAGCTGCAGGAAGGTTTTTGGAGAATATGGGATTTTGACAGTGCCGGCTCTCTACATCTTTGAGATCTGTGTTTGTTGTGGGAGAGGATGTACACCAACATGACACAAGAGGATCCAAGGATCTAAGGGCTCCAAGAACGAGGCTAGTGTTGGGAGAGAGATTGGAAGAGGCAATGGGACCTAAAATGTTTAATATGCTCCCAAAGCAATTTATTTGCTTCAAAAAAAGACTAAAGAGACATTTAATTGGAAGAAATTTATTCAATGGAAGACTTTTTTTTGTAATTTTCTCTGTAGTGTCATTTGTGTTGTTTTGTCATCTGTGTATTTATTTTTTCTCGCTTATGCCATGTATAAATGTTATAAAATCTATAAATATTAAAAATGCCATGTATAAAAGTTGACACTTTCATACATAAGAATTTGTGTCTACAGGAAGGAAATAAAGAAAATAATAATAATAAAGTTGAGTTCTGTGCGACAAGTCACACCAGTTCTTCTTATCAATAACTACCCTTTAATAAAAATGTGTACATGTATGCAAGGATCTATCATCTTCAATGCTTCTTTTTTTTTTTTTGTATATTATTTGACATCTCTCTGGCTTAGATAAACATTAAAAATCGACAATAGATATGATAACATGTCGGAGGGTATAAAAGGTTTTTTTATATTTCCTATACAACTAAAAAGAAGAATTCCCCCTCCATGACAATTCACAATCAATCCATATCGTATGAATAACTTTTCTACAACAACAAAAAAGTTATACGAGATATTTTTTTTTTTTTTGTTCTAAGCTAACAACAATAATTAACAATTTAATGAGAAACATTTCTCTTTGTTTTAAAGCTTTATAAAATTAATGTTAATAATAAAATTTTTTTTTTTTTTTATAACCACACGGGAATATATAACATCTCTTATGTTAAGTCTTTGCATTCGATTAAAATGGATCAAATAATAAGAGGCTTTTATTATATAATAAAAATGTACACCCCCCATGCAGGTGGATGTGTGTTCGTGTAACTATCATAAATTTTAAACCGTTATTTTAAATAGAAAAAAAAAATGACTAAAATCAATAGACATATTAAATTATTGAGATGAATTCAATTGTTTTTCCTCAGATCAGGGCCGGAACTAGGAGATTTTTTAGGGGGGGGTGAAATTTAATTTCCCCCCCCCCCTAAAATTTTCTATACAAAATTCATATCATTTTACTTTTTTTTCGTAAATCTTTCTTTAATTGCCGCCCCCTCATATCTGCCGCCCGGGGCACATGCACCCACTGCCCCCCCCCCTAGATCCGGCCCTGCCTCAGATACTCTTAAATCTAGAAATTTTTTTTTACTAAAACAAGCTCAGATGTACTATATTTGCTAATCTTAAAAAATCTTAATTTTAGCGTGTTTTGGATTACTAAATTTACATTTTTCACTTGTAAATGGTAACTACTATGCATTTATCTACTAAATTTACAAATTTTTGCGTTCAAATATTTACAACAAAAACAATTTTAAAATTACAATTTTCTTCGAAAAATAGAGTATGTATTGTAATTTTTCATACATTGTATAGTAATTTTCGTTAAAAATTGTATTTTTTTGGGAACGCACTTTGGGAATTCTAAAATTACCACACTCTAATGTCTTTCAAAAATTACAATATGTTTGTAAATGGTTTTTGCAAAGACTTACTAAATTTAGTATGTTTTTGTTTATGAAATTTGTTTCCTATATAATTGGAAAATCAACAAAATTTTTTACTTTCTCTTACCTATATGTAAATGTTAATTTACATATAGAGAGAGAGAAAGTATTGGTTTCATGTCAAAAATTCGTTATGGAGATTTTGATGGATATACACGTTTTGAGGTCCCCTGAGTCCAAAAAAGGTTTTCGCGATATGGTCTCTCTGTCTGTGTTCAATTTAAAGCATGAAGGAATTGAGCTAGGAGGTTGAAATTTTATATTTAAGTTAGGCACCCCCTAGAGGCGTGAAAATAAGCCTTTAATTAAAAAAAAAAGTACTAGTACTTTACTGATGCACTTTTTCAGTTTTTTTCGATTTTCTCAAAATTCGCTCAAACGATTTTGATTAAAATTCAAAAATCACTTATTTTTTAGATTCTCTTTAAAATGTATATTCTCATTTTGTCATTGAAATCTTCTGGAGACCACTTTACTCTTGTACTTCATAGGAAAGAAAGGAGAGAAATGGTGCTATGGAACAAAATATAAATATTTTCCCATAGTTATAAATTTTACATCTTGAAAATGGAAACTAAATACACGTCGACACAAAAAATCTGGTGTGACAAGCACAGAACACAACTTTTGATTATCGAAGGTAAGAGAAAGTTGTGTGCTGTGTGCCAGTCACACCAGATTTTTTTATAGTGTAACTTAACAGATGATTGTTTGCTATATATCGAGTTGGTATCTCTAATCTGACCCTAATCATATTTAGGCTCAAATATAATTACAGTTCTCTTAAAAAAGCATCCCAAACAGTAAAAAAGTCCCATTAGAGTTCGAGAGATAATTCTCTTCCAAGCTATAATCTACAATTTTTAAATTGATTCGTCCTACATTCGCTAATAATAAAGGTATTGATTCTTATCCCTATTTAATTTATAATTTTATTAAAAGCCCGTTATTTAAGAACTAATAGTAACTCGCTAAACTAGAAGTTTTAATTGAAGATCCAATTACCCAATTGATTTTCTTCTATTTACAAATATCCAATAATCGAAAAACAATTCTGGAGGGAGAAATTAAGAAAAATTAGAAAACGAAACCTATTATTCCCCCCTCCTTTATTTTTATCTTGAAATTCACGCTATAATGTAATTTTCTACTTTAAATATAAAGGCCCCTCCCCTCTCCCCCCTCCCCATGCTATTATTATTATTAAGATAAGAGGATATTGTTCCTAAAAGAGAACCTATTCTATAAAATATTAAGTAAATGTTAATAATATAATAGAAGCATAAGAAATTATTAAATCTTTTAACATTTTATGAATGGCGTTTTGTTATCTCAAAAACAACAACAACAACAACAACAACAACAACAACAACAACACAACAACATTTAATTTAATTGAAGCTATAAAAATGAATAAAACAAAGTATATTTTTATAAGCTACAAATGTATTTAAACTTTATCAGAGAATAATAAATAAAAATAAGAAAATTTATGAAAATTACAAAATTTTTAACTAAATTGTTTAACCGAAACTCCTCTACCACGCAAGGGTGTAACACCTTTCCGAAAAATCAGCGTGGTAGAGGAGTCTCGGTCTATAATTCTCTCGGTATCACTCATCAAGCTCCAATCAATTATTTAACGTTTACCCCAGTCGAAACGTTCCAATAAAGAGTGTTTATTACTAAACAGAGTCTCAATTAATTAGCTGCATCCTCTTTCCTATTCAAAATATCAGCTACAGCAGGGGCGTATATAGAAATTTTTTCGGGGGAGGCCCGAACTCATTTTTAAATACCCCCCCCCACCCCATACACAAAAAATATTTTTAAAATATTAAAATACCGGATATACCTCAAACACGAGGGGCCTTCCTCTTAAAGACAAATTTTTTTTTTAATCTAAATTTTTCCGTTTTTTTCCCTCCCCCGAGGGGCCCGCCCTTCTCAGAGACAAATTTTCTTTAATTTTTTTTTTATAACCAATGAAGTACGTGGCTGCTGATTTACATACATGGAAGGAAGCAGGAGCAGCCAAAAATTAAAGCCTCCGATTTTATTACAATTAACGAGAGAGGTTTCGAGAAAACTTTATTTTCTCATCATCAGTCTTTCAAATTGTATCTGTCTCAGTGAACAAGTCAATGAGCGACTCACCCATAAATAGAATACATAATAAATGTATTGTGCCCTTTTAACAACTCCGGGACAGAAATGAAAGACTGATGATGAGAAAATGAAGTTTTCTCGAAACCTCTCGTTGATTGTAATAAAATCGGAGGCTTTAATTTTTGGCTGCTCCTGCTTCCTTCCTTGTAATTTTTTTTTATTCCAAATTTTTTCGTTTTTATTTAAGGGGCACGTCTCGGGGTGCTAATTTTGGGAGATCGCGGTCACAATTTTGAAGCTATCGACCTCAAATTTTTTTTTTTAATTAAAGCTATTTAAAATACAACTTATAGAAGCCCTTTTTTTTGATTTTCAAAAAAATACATGCCCTCGGGGCTTGGTGTAGAGGTTAGCGTGCTAACCTCGTATACCAACGTCGCGGGTTCGGACCCCAGCAGTCCGATGATTTTATTTAAGCCATTTGGATACCAAATGGCTTAAATAACCTGACCCATAAATATATTTATAAATAACGTATCGAAAAGTCTTATATGGCCAAGTTCAAAGACGGTAAGGGGGGGGAAGAACGAGTAGTTTCTAAAAAAAAATATTTTTTTTTTAGATTAATCGCATTAAATAAAAGATATTTTTAAAAAATTCGCTCTATATCTTATAGAAAATTAAATTAGTAATCATTGTGTTGAAAAATAATTAATTTTCTACCCTAAATTAATTACCTGGAATATTTAAAATGAAATGGAATAAATCCCTTGTATTCCTATGGGAAAAACTAACGCCATCTCTTGCCGCCTTGAGTAACTCGGTACTGAATCGTGCTCTAACGGCTTTCACCTTAAGCCCCCCCCCCCTCGCCCCCTCCCCTTACATACGCCCCTGAGCTACAGCCATGTTCTACTATTCTATTATATTTGTTGTTTTTCAAACAAATTTTGTAAGCCGAGATATGAGCAGGCCATCTCTACAATATGAGCAAATATTATTGAACTCAGTTCAGTTGTTTTGAAGTAAATTTGATACTTGTTAGTGAACCGAGAAATAAAGTCCGACACCTTAAAACCCGAGCAACGAAAACGAGATGATCCTCTCTGATTTGAGTGTTTAGCCGATATCCATCCAATCTAATCAAGTTTAATGAAGCGAGGACGGAATTTTCGGTTTAATACCAAAGCAGAGCGCCGTCGACAGTTCCCTTCAAAAAAAAAAAAAAATAAAAATAAATTCCCCACCCCCGCAGTTTGTTTGCCAGCCTGAAAATGTTGTAAATCAAACGGACCGATAGAACAAGTGTTAATTGTTGACAGGGGTAGGAGGGTCTCTATTGCAGCTTCACATACAAGATCTGGGGGGGGGGGATAATTAACGTAACGTAACACGGATTCATGATTGATGAAGTTATTTCGCGACGCTTCACTCCTCTGCATTACGGCTAAATGACCTGTTACGTGACCCGGACCTGTTCCTGGTAATTACATCCAATCAGAAATCAGACGTTAAAAAAAAAAAAAAAAAAAAAAAAAAAATACCAAATTGATTGATCCGACTATCGTGTTATTTAATTATTTTATACAAAAAAAAAATTTAATAAAAAATCAACGTACATACGAATATATGGTATTACCGTATATAAAAGAAGTGACTGTCTAAATAAAGTTTCTTAACACTTGAATTAACATCATTTGTTGCTTTATTTTTAATTAACTAAACTATCTCTCGGATATGACTTTCGAGCCTTTTCACATCTAGTTAAGCTAATCATATGATTAAATTAATTAAAATTAAGTTCGGTATAAATGGGGTGAAATTAGCAACACAAGCGTTGTATATTAATTTTTAAATTTTTGTTAAAAAATATAATTAACTATTTTAATTTTGTTGCTAACTTCACAAAACTTTCCATTTATCTCAGTTAGCTAATTATATATGAAAAAACTCATTTTTTTAACTTGAAGGTTAAGTTTGTGTCTGTTAACTACTGTATATCGATGAATTGCCCCTGACATTTTGTAAGGTGTAAGAAAAATTATTGAAAATTTCTTT
>JAKCPI010023202.1:0-19051 GCA_023213315.1 Euborellia annulipes | reverse complement strand
ACCTAAAATGAAGGGGTGAAATTTATAGACTTAATTAACATATACTAAAAATTCAATGAACCTAGAATGCTGAAATTTGGCATACTAGTATAGCTTGACAATTAATAAAGGAGGAAATTGAAAAATCGGAAACTTTTTCTTCTTCAAAGCCCGAAATGAAGGGTGAAAGTTATAGGCTTAATTAACATAAACTAAAAATTCAATGAACCTAGAATGCTGAAATTTGGCATACTGGTAAAGCTTGACACATTAATAAAGGACAGAAATTGAAAAATCAGAAACTTTTCCTTCTTCAGGGCCCGAAATGAAGGGGTTAAATTTATAGGATAAATCAACCACAAAAAGAAGTGAAATCTCAACAAAAACACTTGTGTAAAAAAAGGCCAAGTTCAATTAATAAAATCCGTTTTCAAAAAAAGTAGTGAGATCTAATGTGCTGCCAAGTTCAACATCATCAATTTATTAAATGAGTCGAGAATATATATTAGTAACTTCAATTAAAACGCATGTTTTTCATTTCACATGTCCCTCTATATTTTTTATTGATTCCATTTTTAGTTGAAATTATTTTCATAAAACTTGGCTTTTACGCATTATTATGTATCTCACGAATTACTAGTTACCATATCAATGGGATCTAACAAGAAAGGGAAATGGTGGAGGCCCTATCAAACTATAATAATAATAATAATTTAATGCGTAAAAGTCAAACTAAAAATGTGAAACCAATAAAAAATATGAAAGTATGTGAAATGAAAACATGCGTTTTGAAAATTGAAGAGTTACTATATTCTCGACTCGTTTAATAAATTGATGATGTTTAACAATACATTAGATCTCACTACTTTGGCAAACAGTTTTTAGTGAACTTAACCCTTTTTTTACAAGTGTTTTGTTGAGATCTATCATTTCAAGTAACATAAAAATCTCAATGTTTTAAGGAAATTAATAATTTTATGTCGGGCCGCAATAATTGCTGTGCTGGGCCGCATGGGGCTGTCATTTGACAGCCCTGCTGTAAGTATTCCACTTTTTCTACTATCTCTTTTTTGTTTGAATTTAAACTCTTACAGCCATCTTAAATATAAGATTCTAGCAATTGATAGAAAGTAAAAGTTTTTCCATTTGGAAATGAATTGTTCACGAAGCTAAGTGAATTTCTACATTTCATTCTAATTAATGAATGTTTGAAATTATAACTAATAAGAAAGAGTTTCTTTTTTTCTTTCTCTTTGCGGACAACTTTTATGGAGTATTAAACATTCCATTACTGTATTAGTTGAATTTCTTTAATGAAATCAATCGATTAATCTTTAGGGATTACAAATGGTCCTTATCTAATTTTAGAGGTGTAAAAGGAATTGAGTTGAGGTGCGAGTAGGATGAGATGGCTATCATTCAAGTAAGAAAAGAGAATCTCTGTCTTTTCAGAGATTGGTTGGATAACGTCATGGGGATAGAATTGCTCAGTCGAGCGATTATCCGAAATGTAACATTCCACCTTTTCGTTTCTCACGTATATTGGATCAAAATTTAAAGAGAAACAACTTTTTACCAAGAATCAATGACGGTTTAAAGAGACCAGTTCAGATCAGGCCCATTTAAAAGGGGGTTTCAAAAATTATGAAAATAAGGTTCTAAATTAAAAACTATAAGACCAGAATACTAGGAATTTCGCATAAAAAGGAGAGATATAGTTAATATGTTTGTTTTTATTTTACCCCTATAGGTATGTATGGTCAAGTATTGTAATCGTGCATAAAATAAGCTGACGTGTTCTGATGTGGCCATCCACTTGACTTTACCATACAACCTGGCCTCTCACTTATATTTAATATTTAATAAAATTATTTATAATCATGTAGGGGGGGGTTAGTTTTTGCATTTTTAGATTACTGTGTGCCCACTGATTATGTATACAAAATTTGGTTGAGTTTGGAACAAGAGCCTATATTTTCATTTTTTGACCCCCCCCCACCCATTTTCGGCGGTTAGTTTTTCCATTTTTAGACTTCTGGGGTCGCACTGATTATGTATACAAAATTTGGTTGAGTTTGGTACAAGAGCCTATATTTTCATTTTTTGACCTTACACCCCCCTCCCCCCACCAATTTTGGGCGGTTAGTTTTTGCATTTTTAGACTTCTGGGGTCCCACTGATTATGTATACAAAATTTGGTTGAGTTTGCTCAAATAGCCTAGATTTTTAATTTTTAACCCCCCCTCCACCCCCCCTTAATTTTGGGTCGATATGCACCAAAATCTAATCAGCTCTTAATCTCAATGGACCAAAACTACGTGTGAAATTTGGTTTCGATATTCACACTAGTTTTTGAGCTAGCTCGTCCACAAAAATTTGGTAACGCACAGACTAACGGACACCCAACCAGAAACCAGACAGACTACTAACTAACAGACATTTTGACAAAACAATTATTATCTCGAAAAATATAATTTTTTCGATGTTCACTTATTAGAGCTTTTTTGTAGAGCGAAATGCCATGGTTTCGCTCAATTTTTTTAATCAAAATAGTTTCAGCCGTTTTTGAGATATTTCGAAAAAAAAGAAGGAAAAAAACCACTTTTTTCATGCACGATTACAATACTGGTAAAGTAAAAGTGTTTTTTTCCTTCTTTTTTTCAAAATATCTCAAAACACGGCTCGAAACTATTTTTGATTAAAAAAATTGAGCGAAACTATGGCATTTCGCCCTACAAAAAGGCTCTAATAAGTGAACATCGAAAAAATTATATTTTTCGAGATAATAATTGTTTTGTCAAAATGTCTGTTAGTTAGTTAGTCTGTGCGTTACCAAATTTTTGTGGACGAGCTAGCTCAAAAACTAGTGTGAATATCGAAACCAAATTTCACACGTAGTTTTGGTCCATTGAGATTAAGAGCTGATTAGATTTTGGTGCATATCGACCCAAAATTAAGGGGGGTGGAGGGGGGGTTAAAAATTAAAAATCTAGGCCGTTTGAGCAAACTCAACCAAATTTTGTATACATAATCAGTGGACCCCCAGAAGTCTAAAAATGCAAAAACTAACCGCCCAAAATGGGGGGGGGGGGTAGGGTCAAAAAATGAAAATCTTGGCCATTTACCAAACTCAACCAAATTTTGTATACATAATCAGTGGGACACCAGAAGTATAAAAATGCAAAAACTAACCCCCCCTACATGATTATAAATAATTTTAGGGGCCAGGTTGTATGGTAAAGTCAAGTGGATGGCCACATCAGAACACGTCAGCTTATTTAAACTAAAAATATTTTGCACTTTATTGTATATTATACAATATACATTATACATACAACATAAATAGACATTTTATATTTCATGTTAAAAACAAAAATAAAAGTTATAATAAGAAATTAACAAAATCACAGGTTAATATTAATTGAAAAGTTTTTTGTTTTTGCCGAGAGTAGCAGAGTTGTTGATTCACAAAGAGAAACAAAGAGGTTGTCCTCTGCTTGATGCAAATAAACATACACACATATATATATCGAGATGATATATCTGTATATATATTATTTATTTGTTTGAGACTATAGTTTCGAAGACTTGGTCTTCATCATCAGTCTTTCTTCAATTATAAATGTTTTTCATGGAGTCAATATCATATGGATATTGAAAACTTGGTGTTTTATTAGTTCCTAGCCGACCTCCAGTGACGATGGATCACCAAGTTTTCAATATCCATATGATATTGACTCCATGAAAAACATTTATAGGAATTGAAGAAAGACTGTGTGGGCCAAGTCTTCGAAACTATAGTCTCAAACAAATAAATAATATATATACAGATATATCATGCTCGATATATATGTGTGTATTTATTTGCATCAAGCAGGGGACAACCTCTCTGTTTCTCTTTGTGAGGTTAATATTACTTTTTAGAAGATATTTGACATCGTTTCTCACAAAGTCATCAACATTTGGTCGAATATATTGAGCTGATGCAATTTTTACAATTGATGATAAATGGTGATCGGTTAATCTTGACCTTTCTGAATTTTTGTTATTTTTCATTAATGAAAATAGTTGCTCGGATAAATAAGTTCTTTCGAACATAGCCAGTATACGCGTAACAAACGATAACATTTTAGGAAACCGATCTATAGATAAATAAGTGTATAAAAATCTGGAATTCCAACTTCCATACATTTTTGCAGTTCAGCAAAGGATCATATTGGATTTCAATTAATTCCATTTGTAGAAGTTTCCATCAACAATTACCAATACCATAGATAGAGCCCTTGAAGTAAAAAGATCCCGAAACCGTAATTCGACGCCAGCTTTTAAAACCAGTACAAACCTTCGATCGAATGTCAAATCTTGATATTAACTAAGTAGAGACAGGTTATTAATCGAATAATCTCTTATAATTAATATTACTGAAACAAAATTACAGAGATGAATTGACAAACTTTGAAAATGTCAATACAATAGCAAGTTAATATATTAATTCAGGGCTCTCCAACCTTTTGGCTTACATGGGCCACGTTTGAAGAAAAATAATTGTCTCGGACCGCGTATAAAATATTATAATTCTGAAGGAGACAATAAAAGAGTGTGTCTTCTGCTGGAATTATAAATTTTATTTATTTATAACGAGACTATAGTTCCTGTGAATCATTGTAATAGACTGATGAAGAGGGCAAAGCCCTCGAAACTATAGTCTCGTTATAAATAAATAAAATTTATAATTCCAGCAGAAGACACCCTCTTTTATTGTCTCCTTCAATATATAAAAATTCTGCTACTCTCGGCAAAAACTTTCAATTTATTATAATTCTATTGATATTTGTTATTCAAAAAAGATAGTTAATAATGTAGAAATAAGAACTTTATTATTTTTTTAGCTCATAGTGAGCTTCTAATTTTACTTTTCGTAAATTTTATACTTGAAAATAGCTTCTCGTATATGTAAATACATACCTACATACTTACAAAAAGTGATATTATGTATTAGTATTTGTTTATATTTTTTCCTGGCTAGATAATTAATATAAAATTCTAATAAAGAGACAATATTCAATTTTTCTTTCAGATCGGTATCTAATTGTTGTTCTAGAACATTCAATCAGAAAGTTTGCAAGTAGAAAATTTATTTCTAATGAAAATGGAGTCGAAAATAGACCAAAATGATGATTATTTTTTTGGAAATCTTGAAATCTAGTTCCAGATTCAAAATTTAAAATTAGCACTTTTATTTTTCGAAAATTCACAGTAGATTTTCAGATTTCTTATTTTAGAGAAAAAAAAATTATCAGGCCAAATTGTTGTGTGTTTTCCAGTATCTACATATGTTTTAAGGAATTTTATGACTTTATATTGGGCCACGGGTTGGGCCCGGGTTTAAATCGAATGGGATTAAAGAAGGATATGAGGAATGATAATTTATTTTTTAAAAGGGTCACGGATATAATAATCCCTGACTATCCATTATCTATTGACATGTAAGAACGTGCAAAGATCTAAAAGACAAGTCCTGACAAGTTTTAGTCCAGGAGAGAAATTATCAATTAATTGTGATTGTTCTAGAAAACCCCAATTCCTTGTCTCCTTGTACTAGAATGATATAACTATAGACTTGGTTAGTGTCGTAGCATATAAATTACTGAAATAATAAATATTTTAGAAAATGAAAATATGAGAAGAAGAATTTAATTTTCGAAACTTCATTATTTTTTATCTTATATAGTTGAGCTTATAATTTTGCTTTTAGTGAATTTTATTCTTGAAAAAAGCTTCACGTATTGTACAAATGTACATTCATATTTCGAAAAAGGGAATAAATATATCTCTACATATAAATCTCAATGTTTTAAGGAAGTTTATGATTTTATGTTGGGCCACACTCATTGCAGTGCTGGGCCGCATGCGGCCCGCGGGCCACAGGTTGGACAGCCCTGTATTAATCTATTCTACACAATACAAATAAAATTAACTTTAAAATAATTAATTAATATTTTTCAAAATTTTTTGGAAGGGTCTCCGGGCCCAATTATGTTTGGCGGGCCGCGTATTTGACATACCTGTTTTAGCGCCACGAAAATCTTAATCTTGGAATTATTTAGAACGAAAATAAATTTTCATTATATGTATATAGGTGTATAAAATAAAAATATAATTCCAATAAAATTTATTTTTTTTTTTTTTTTTTTTTTTGACCTCTGAATCAATCTAAATAACATAGATGTTCATCTTTTGGTAAATTCGATAAAAAAATGTATTTGAGAATTTATTGAAGGATTCCTTATCGAAATATTTCGAGGAATGTTGGCCGCTCGGAAGCCCTTATCGAATAACGGGCTTCTTTCAATTCGTTCTCGCTTTAGTTGGTGTCGAGAAAGACTCGTATCAACTTCGACCAGGTACATGCAGCCAATTAAAGGTAAACAACCCTTAATATCTACATATATTTTTCTTTAATATAATATTCATGATCATGTTGTTTTAAGAAATTATTTAAATGACAAAGATAAAAAAAATTTTCTGTAAAAATGAATTTTTGATGTCCTTTTTTAAATAATTGTATTTATTTATTATAATACATATTATTAGGCTTACCATACGTCCCGATTTGACCGGGACTGTCCCACTTTGAAGGTATGGCCCGGACCGTCTGGTCAAGTTTGTCAATTTGTCCCGGGAAAAAATTAAAAAGTGCCGAATATACACACGAAGTCATAAAACAAAGCTCGAAAAAATGGCAATTAATCAACACGAAATCCTTTGTGAACTAAATTTATAAAAAATTTCTTCGCGATTAAAAAAACCAAAATTTTTAAAGAAAGTCACGATAGGAATAAATTAATAGTAACTTTTTTAATACTAAGTTATGTTCAGTTAAAAATCAATTGAAAATTAATAGTTAATTGTTGTATTTTGTTAAGTATGTACTCCATTATTTAACTGAATATACCAATATGTATTTCTCTTTTTAAAATCGTCTAGAAGGCGGCGGTCACTTTCAGTTTTACCCGAATAAAATCTCAAAATTTTTCCTGTTTGTAAATAATATATTATGGTAAGTCTAAGTATTATTATATATTATTTGAAATAATAAATTTAAAAATATAAATTTTCTTTTTTTGCTACTTTAATCTACACTAGATTCGAAAATGAATAATAATTTTTAATTAAAAATCCAAAATGTTTCCCTTCCTTAATGAAATGCATTTTTACATATTTTTAAAAATTCAAAAGAAAAAGAAAGAAATGATTGTAGTTTAATTACATAGGATTACGACTAGCTAAATGGGCATTTAGTTCAGCCCAAACGGGGGGGGGAGAAATTACATCAGGATTACAGGGTTCAGGAAGCCAGTTTTAAGAAAAAAGATCTCTAAAGTTAAATTTTCGGGTTAATTTTAAAATCTTTTTTCTGCTAAAACTGTTTCACGAACCATGTAATCCTATGTAGTCCCCCTACCTTCGGGTGTAAATGCCCATTTGCTTAGTCGTAATCTATATAATATTAAACTACAATCATTTCTTTCTTTCTTTGAATTTTTAAAAATATGTAAAACCGATTTCATTAAGGAGGAAGCATTTTATTTTGAAAAATTATTATTCATTTTCGAATCTAGTATAAAGTAGCAAAAAGAAGTTATATTTTAAAATTTATTATTTCAAAATATTATATAATAATACTTAGCTTACCATAATATATTATTTACAAACAGAAAAAATTTTTGAGTTTTATTCGTAAAACCGCCCTTCTAGACGATTTTAAAAGGAGAAATACATATTGGTCAATTAAATAATGGAATTTATAACAAAATACAACAATTGTATTGAATTTTCAATTATTTTTAACTGAACATAACCGTAAAAGTTACTATTAATTTATTCTATCGTTACTTTCTTTTAAAAAAATTTTGAATAAAAACACATAAATTTAGTTGCAAATTTCGTGTTGAAAACTGTTTATGACTTCATATTGTATATTCGGCACCGCCGATTAAAATTGACAAACGACGAGACGTCCGGGGTGCGGTCTATCGGGCGTATGGTAAGCCTAATATGTATTTATGAAATAAATAAATACAATTATTTAAAGGACATATAAATTATTTTATCTTTGTCATTTAAATTAATTTCTTATAACAACATGATCATGAATATTATATTAAAAGAAAATATATGTAGATATTCAGGTTGTTTACCTTTAATTGGCTGCATATCGAGATTGACTACGAAGTCTTTTCTCGACACCAACAGGGCAAATTGAAAGAAGCCCGTTATTCGAAGAACTCCAGCTTGTCGATAGGAAAATCCTTCAATAAATTCTCAAATGCATTTTTATCGAACGTATGTTATTTAGATTGATTCAGAAGTCCAAAAAATAAATAAATTTTTATTTGAAATATGACATTTTATACACCTATATACATATAAATGAAAAGTTATTTTCGATACAAATATTCAAGATTAAAAATTTTCGTGGGACAAAACAGGTATGTCAAATGCGGCCCGCCAATTCATTCCAGCCCATATTACTTTCAAAAAATTTTGAAAAAATATTGAATTAATTATTTTAAACACAGCTATGTGTGTTAAGTCATTAATACAGATTGGCTGAAACCACATGCGGCTTAGCATATGTGAGTAATGAGCCTAACATAAAATCATAAACTTCCTTAAAACATTGAGATTTATATGTAGAGATATATTTATTCCCTTTTTCGAAATATGAATGTACATTTGTACAATACGTGAAGCTTTTTTCAAGAATAAAATTCACTAAAAGCAAAATTATAAGCTCAACTATATAAGATAAAAAAAATAATGAAGTTTCGAATATTTAAAAATTCTTCTTCTTCTCATATTTTCATTTTCTAAAATATTTATTATTTCAGTAATTTATATGCTACGACACTAACCAAGTCTATAGTTATATCATTCTAGTACAAGGAGACAAGGAATTGGGGTTTTCTAGAACAATCACAATTAATTGATAATTTCTCTCCTGGACTAAAACTTGTCAGGACTTGTCTTTTAGATCTTTGCACGTTCTTACATGTCAATAGATAATGGATAGTCAGGGATTATTATATCCGTGACCCTTTTAAAAAATAAATTATCATTCCTCATATCCTTCTTTAATCCCATTCGATTTAAACCAGGGCTGTCCAACCCGTGGCCCAATATAAAGTCATAAAATTCCTTAAAACATTGAGATTTATATGTAGATACTGGAAAACACACAACAATTTGGCCTGATAATTTTTTTCTCTAAAATAAGAAATCTGAAAATCTACTGTGAAGTTTTCGAAAAATAAAAGTGCTAATTTTAAATTTTGAATCTGGAACTAGATTTCAAGATTTCCGAAAAAATAATCATCATTTTGGTCTATTTTCGACTCCATTTTCATTAGAAATAAATTTTCTACTTGCAAACTTTCTGATTGAATGTTCTAGAACAACAATTAGATACCGATCTGAAAGAAAAATTGAATATTGTCTCTTTATTAGAATTTTATATTAATTATCTAGCCAGGAAAAAATATAAACAAATACTAATACATAATATCACTTTTTGTAAGTATGTAGGTATGTATTTACATATACGAGAAGCTATTTTCAAGTATAAAATTTACGAAAAGTAAAATTAGAAGCTCACTATGAGCTAAAAAATAATAAAGTTCTTATTTCTACATTATTAACTATCTTTTTTGAATAACAAATATCAATAGAATTATAATAATTGAGCCCGAGAAGATTTTTATATATTGAAGGAGACAATAAAAAGAGTGTGTCTTCTGCTGGAATTATAAATTTTATTTATTTATAACGAGACTATAGTTTCGAGGGGTTTGCCCTCTTCATCAGTCTATTACAATGGATTCACAGGAAAACTATAGTCTCGTTATAAATAAATAAAATTTATAATTCCAGCAGAAGACACCTCTTTATTGTCTCCTTCAATTTATAAAAATTTAAGCAATGGGTCAGACAGTATTTTTTCTTCAGAGCGTGGCCCATAAGCAAAAGGTGATAGTGAATATTAACTGTAATTAGCAATTGACTTATCCAGGGTTCATCATTCGCTCTCAGCCTAGAATGTCTCGAGTTGGTTTCTAATTCTAGGGTCCGATTAATAACCTGGTCAGTATGCTGGTACGTTAACCTCAAACCTTTGTCTCTTGAAAATCCGAGCAGGCTTTTTTATTTCCCCTTTGGCGTCGCAGATGGTTCAGGATACAACATATATACAGTTGCATAAAATTGCGTGTCGCTTTGGGTTTTGCTCTCCAAGACATGGAGTTAGATTGAAATCTAATAGAAAAAAAATGTATGGAGAGTGAAATGCAAGATTTTTAAATTTTTTTTGGTACTATGATCCCTTGCTAAAATGGATTTGGCGTTTGTTGGATTTATGGCTCGAAAATCCGGGTAACTATTTTCATTTATGAAAAATAACAACAATCAAGAAAGGTCGAAATTAGCCGATCACCATTTATCATCCAATTGTAATATTACATCCTTCAATTAATTGACCAGTCAAATGTTTTGACACATCGAGACGGTAGCAGATATCTTGAGATTCACAAAGAGAAACAAAGAGGTTGTCCTCTGCTTGATGCAAATAAACATACACACATATATATCGAGATGATATATCTGTATATATATTATTTATTTGTTTGAGACTATAGTTTCGAAGACTTGGTCTTCATCATCAGTCTTTCTTCAATTATAAATGTTTTTCATGGAGTCAATATCATATGGATATTGAAAACTTGGTGTTCTTTCGTCACTGCTGGAGGGCTAGGAACTAATAAAGACATTCTATCTGGGCTCACATTCAAATATAACAATATGTTTCCCTTTCTCCTTTCTCCTTAGAAAGGCTGACAAAGGAAGGGTTTTTTCCTTTTTTTTTTTCCTTTTATCTTTTGTTAGCAAACATTTTAAGCAGATTACTATTCGACAACTCAATCTGATTGTTCAAACAGAGTTTTGAATTTCTATTGAATGATTTCAAAATTTCTAAAGATTCGATTGCACTAATTAATTTTGGGTTCTTTTCTCCTTTTATCAATCTAATACCTTCTGGGAAGGAGTGATTGTTTGAATTTAAATGTTCTGCAAAAGAATTTTCGCACTTTTTATTTTTAAAGTCTCTTATGTGTTCATTTAATCGAATTTTCAGATTTCTCTCGGTCTTCCCTACATATATTGCTTCGCAATCTTTGCATTTCAAACTATAAACCCCTTCTTTTTCTATATTTGGTAATTTGTCTTTTTTATTTGAACCTAAATCTTTTCCTAGAGTAATTGGAGTTTTGAATACTGTTTTGAACCCTAATTTTTTCATTTTTGTTTAATTTTTCCGAAATTTGTCCATAATATATATTTATTTCTCTTTGTAGAAACATATCTAATAAAGATAAAAGTAAATAAAAATTTTATGAGATATTAATTTACTATGAGTTAGGTTTTCTAGGTCACTATCAGCCAATAGTAGATTTGTTTATCTTTTACAACATTACCAGTGAAAAAAATAATTAAATATTGTAAAGCTTCTGTCCGAAATCTAATTTTAAATATATTTTTTGATTTAGAGCATTTAATTCAATTTTATTTGGCACGTATAAGAAAAATATTTAATTATAAAATATAAATAAATAACTGTATTAATTAAAATCCTCAAAGGGTCTGAATTTGAACTTGAATTATGACGTTGGTGCGCCTGTATTTAGGCAACAAATTGGGCGCAGAAGAATGAAAGCTGCGTAAGAGCTAGGCGAGTCCAGTTGATGAATAATAATATTTTTTATTTTACCATACAGGGGTATGGTCAAGTATTCTTGGTGGCATGAAAAAAGTGTTTTTTTTCCCTTCTTTATAAATTAAAATATCTCAAAAAAGGCTGAAACTATTTTGATTAAAAAAATTGAGCGAAATCATGGCATTTCGCTCTACAAAAAGCTCTAATACGTGAACATCGATAAAATTATATTTTTCGAGATAATAATTGTTTTGAAAATGTCTGTTAGTCTGTCTGGTTGTCTGTGCGTTACCAAACTTTTGTGAACGAGCTCTCTCAAAAACAAGTGTGAATATCAAATCCAAATTTCACACTTAGTTTTGGTCCATTGAAGATTAAGAGCTGGGTGCATGGTGTGGGGTTGGTTTCGGGGTCCAGGGGGGTGCCCCCTAGTGTATCAGAGGACCGCAGAAGGCTGGCCTTGCAGCTAATAATATAAATTATGTACTTTTCAAAGTCAGGTGAACTCAATGTGTCTATGTGTGTCTGTGTAACCAAATTCTCTAAAAGTCGGTTTCCAGGCCTCAGGTTCCAGGGGGTTAAGCCCCCTGGGTACCCGAAGGCCTCCTTCACACCTAGTATTTTTTAATTTAAATAGAATTTATGTTAATGCTGCTATTTCTAATAATTTTATCTATATACGTGACTATTTAGTAAATTTATTACATTTATGAATAATACTCTAATAGGATTTTAAAATTTGTTTTCTTTAAAACATTGGTTTAATTCATATTATTATAATTAGAATAGACATTAAGTAAAATTTGCAATTTGTAATACTTTTATCTCTCCAGGTGACTATTTAGTATAATTATAACATTTTATAATTAATACTCTTAAATTACTTTTCAAATCGTTTTTTCCTTTTTCTACCGTTAGAGCGAGCTAGACTCGACCCCGATTGTCGCGTGACGTCACACTTTATTTGCAGCTCTCCCGGTAAAAATCCAACTTGACATTTACGATTTATTTTTTTTTGATTTGGTGAAAAAATCGTGTTCGAAATTGAAGCTCTATCTTTTTTCTTTCATCTCTGAATATATCTTTTATCTATGTCTGAATTGTTTTGTAATATGTGGTGTGTTAGAAAAAATAAAAGTCCTTGATATGAGATGGGTTAATTTGGATTAAGATCCGATCACCCTTGATGAAGGTAACCAACTCGCCTTAATCATGATAAATCAACATTAGAATTTTATTAAAATTCAAAAATATTAATTAATTGTCTTATTTCATTCTAGTCGATCTGCCTCAACCTGTCCAATCTGTGAATAATATTACTATTCATGCATATTGCATGCTGCCCTGCTAGCTCTCCTTGCATTTCCTAAACATCTAAGTAAGTAATCAATTACTAGTAATTATTTTTAAGTAGAATTACGCATCTTAATGTCTCTCAATTCTAATATTATCAAAGTTTTCTATTTAATATGTATATTGAAACATAAATTTGATTTGTAATCAAAGAATGAGACTTTCTATACCAGAGGGGGTCCATTAAGGCCGGACTCAGCAAATTCTTCCAGTTGACCCTAAATATAAATGTATATCCTTGAATATCTAATTTGAAATACTTTCTAAAATTTTATTTAATATTCATTTTATACTTTTCAAATTAAAGGGTTTTTATTTGTCACACTCAAGAAATAAATTCAATAATTTATATTAATTATAATTTTTTTATTTAATCGATTTTTAGACAGTTTCGGTCATCACTTGTTGACCATCTTCACTAGTATTAAATAAAATGAACATTTTTAGAAACTTTTTCGTTAAGTAGACCAAATAAAATAAACGAATTCACATTCACATAAATACAATTTTGTTCAAGATTTGGAAATTTGTCAATTCATTTAAATAATTATTTAATCCTTAATTTTGTATAATAGATATTACATTCATTCATGACCATTCATTAATCCCAATCTATTTCATTTTCATTTATAAATCTGATGATTATTTATAAATTTTTCTTATTTTTATTTTACATTTTCCAATTAACCAATTCCTAATTACATTCTAATCGATTCTAAACACACATTAAGGTCCATTTACTTTAGTAATAATATACAAGCATATAATATACACCTTTGTTTTTGAAACACCTTGCTTAACATCTCTACCTGTTCACATAGAAACACTCAGCTAATGGATTATTAGATTGTAGCAATCCGAAATGTTCTCATCAGTGGCATAGCACCCAACTTATTTAATTTGTAGACAACTTGAGTATATCATTTAGAAAATTATATAATATTAAATTAATAAAATTTTCATTTGCTCAGAAATCGAAGAACTTAACCGCCATACCTGAAAAAAATGAAAAAATAAATATTAATTTATTTGTAAATCATTAATGTTTTAAAATAAGCTGACGTGTTCTGATGTGGCCATCCACTTGACCTTCCATACAACCTAGCCTCTCAATTATATTTAATAAAATTATTTATAATCATGTAGGGGGGGGGGGGGTTAGTTTTTGCATTTTTAGATTACTGTGTGCCCACTGATTATGTATACAAAATTTGGTTGAGTTACGAACAAGAGCCTATATTTTCATTTTTTGACCCCCCCCCCCCATATTTCGGCGGTTAGTTTTTCCATTTTTAGACTTCTGGAGTCGCACTGATTATGTATACAAAATTTGGTTGAGTTTGGTACAAGAGCCTATATTTTCATTTTCTGGCCTTACACCCCCCTCCCCTACCAATTTTGGGCGGTTAGTTTTTGCATTTTTAGACTTCTGGGTCCCACTGATTATGTATACAAACTTTGGTTGAGTTTGGAACAAGAGCCTATATTTTCATTTTTTGACCCCACACCCCCCCCCCCCCCCACCAATTTTGGGCGGTTAGTTTTTGCATTTTTAGACTTCTGGGGTCGCACTGATTATGTATACAAAATTTGGTTGAGTTTGCTCAAATAGCCTAAATTTTTAATTTTTAACCCCCCCTCCATCCCCATCCATCCAATTTTGGGTCGATATCCACCAAAATCTAATCAGCTCTTAATCTCAATGGACCAAAACTACGTGTGAAATTTGGTTTCGATTTCACACTAGTTTTTGAGCTAGCTCGTCCACAAAAATTTGGTAACGCAAAGACTAACAGACAACCAGACAGACTAACTAACTAACAGACATTTTGACATAACAATTATTATCTCGAAAAATATAATTTTTTCGATGTTCACTTATTAGGGCTTTTTTGTAGAGCGAAATGCCATGGTTTCGCTCGATTTTTTTAATCAAAATAGTTCCAACCGTTTTTGAGATATTTCGAAAAAAGAAGGAAAAAACCACTTTTTTCATGCACGATTACAATACTTGACCATACCCTGTATAGTAAAGTAAAAATATAATGAATATGTATTTTGAAATTTTTGAATTGAATATTTAACTTGAAACTTTTTTTAAAATCCTTTTGTTAATACTAGATCGTTGGAAAAATATTTTTTAATTTAGCCATCTCTATATTATTTATTTCTTCATAGTTATGTTAAATGAAAACCTTGCTTAACGTCTATACCTGACCTAGCCTAGCACACATTCACATATAAACACACTCAGCTAATGCACTATTAAGACTGTAGCAATCCAAAATGACTCGAAGTCCATTTTAAAGTGCATACAGTCATCTATATTTTTCAATATATACAGTCACTCATTTATTTTTCTTTTGGTCCATTTCATCTCATAGTGAAGAATCCATGTCCCTTCGAAATCGAAACTAAACCCATTTTCGATGGCATGAATAGACAAAGCTGACCCCGATGGGTGAACCGCGATTGGAATTAGGTGTTCATCGTCTTTGGAAATATTTGGAATTCATTAGATAATCTATTGTCTTCTACTTGGAAATGAAAGTGGAAGTGGAAGTAGGTGTACACGATTTTAGGTCGTGGTTCACCCCTCGGCTGACCCTAACTTGTTCACACTTATCGATGTCGCATGTTTCTTTATTCTCTGTCTCAAAAGTCTTAATTTCCCTCCAATATATTTGTGTGTGACAAATAAAACATAGCTAGGCCTAGTCAGTCATGTATCTGGGGGGGACGACAGTGTCTCATAATTAAAAAGAGATATTATTAATTGTTAATGAGCCCAAAATTACGACGACGGGGCGGGGGTTCTTTCTTAAATAATTATAAATTATTTTATTAAATAAAAAAGTCTCCGACGAATTTAGAGCCTCCTTTTTTGAAATCGGTTAAAAAAGGGGCCATGTGTATGTCAAAGTGTGGATGGACACATCAGCTTATTTAATATTTATACTAGTATAGGGTCGTAATTTCGTCACACAGTAAGGGGGGAGGGGGTAGCTCAGATTTATGACCATTATAGGGGGGATCTTAATAATTGTGATGTCACAAAAGTCAAATTAAAAAATTTTCAAATATATTTTTTAGATTTCAGATTATTATTATTCCAACCTGAAAATGTTGGTAAAATAAATCTAGACAAAACATTATGCAAGTAAGCAAGCAATTTTTGCAAAAACACTTATTTATTATAATTAAACCTTTTTTCTTATAATTAAGGATAAATCCGTTGCGAATTACTTAAAATCGGTCCATAAAGAATCTGTTTCAGTATCGAAGCTAACGGGGGAAAAAACTACCTCCCCCAAAGAATCGCAGCTAAACGAGCCAAAGAACTTTTATGTTTATTAAATGAAGATAAAAATGCTATGTGGATTTATGAAAAAGAAATTGACTCTAGTCTCATTCCAAATGATATAGATTATATTTTAAAGAATCTGCCTTTCCAGTAATTGAAATGAATAATAATAGTAATAGTGAATAATGTGTTAAATGATATGAATAAAAATTAAGTTAAACTTAAAATATATTAAATCCCTATTTGTACAGAAATCGAAGAAATTTAGTGGCCATATCTGAAAAATTAAATGAAAAAAATATTCATTAATTTATTTATAAATGTTTAATATCTTAAAAAAATAACATATAAATATGAAAATAAATTTTGAAATTTTTTAATTGAATATTTATCTTAAAACTTTCTTTTAAAATGGGTAAAATTAATATTTTTTGATTTAAATATATTTTTATTTCAGACATCAATATATTTGATAGTGAATTAAATTTTCCGAGTTTACATTCTTATTGAATTAGACTTACTTTTGATAATCCCATTCTTTGTTATCCGATGGACAAACTTGTCTTGTTTTTAACCAGCTAGAGATGCAGTGAAAATGAAAAGCATGATTGCAAGCACCCCGGCTAGGGTCATTCCATGTCAACTCAACACACCCATTTTACCTCACCACTTTAGATTTCTTGAAATTTGGTACACTGATATGTTGTGCTAATATGAATAAAAATACAAAATTTCAAATTTTTATCTTAAATAGTTTTTTTATACGGCCTTGTGAAGTTTTCAAAAAATCGCAAAAAAACCACGAACAAACAATTTTGAAACTGCTCTAAAAGCTGTCTTAATTGAGTTAGAGAGGTGGGTCAGGTGTCATTTTGCACCTTTTTTATTTCTCTTTTCAGAGACATACAACATGACATAGGTTGTAATAATTTTTTTTTTTTTTTCAAAATGTAATTCAAATTTTTGATTTTGATTTTTTTCTAAAAAGTACCACTTTTAAAATTTTCAAAAAAATTCTGTAAATAGATAGTACTTTCATAAACTACTATGTAAAGTATAATGTTGGGATGGTAATGGGGTCTATGTTTAAAAAAAATTATTACTGACTCTTGTTTTTCATAAATACCCAGTTTTGACCAAATAATAATGATTTTAATGTAGTGAAACGACATTTTATGAAAAATCACTTTGTGTATATTAAACTATGTTTATTAAATAAACACTCTGTGCTAGTTAAACCTCGACGAGACCCGATGTAATTTTTGGCAAAACCGTCACGTGCTAAAATTCAACCAAATTGAATACTACAATTTGTGACTTTAATTGACATCATGGGTTCCGTAGTCTTTACCTTGAGGACACGCTTGCCGCGAGACCGATTACAATACTTTCCCCATGCTTCACATTGGATAAAGTAAAAATGTTTACCCCCACAGGTCCAGCCTAGGGACCCACAGATCCTAAATACGGCCTTGGTTTCAAAATAACATTAAATATCTGTTGTTTGGCAAAGCTTAATAACTCAAAAAATAATTTTTTTTGTAGTATGAGCTTTTAAAAATAGTAATATAGTAATTAAGAACTATACTAAAAAAAATATATCAAATTTCTCCCAACCTCCATAAATAATGTATTTTGGAAATCATATTATATAAATTTTAACAATAAATTCCAAATAGATTTATTTAAAGAAAATTCACGTGTGATCTAAAATTGGTAGCTATAGTTTCACAATCATACATATCTGTGGTGTTTGACAGAGACTTAAAAACTCAAAAAATCATTTTTTTATAGTATGAGCCTTTAAAAAAATAAATTAATAATTTCTGTCAAGCTCCAAAAAAGTTTCATTAAACACTTCAAATTCCAAAGCTTATACACATAGATTAAAAAAATCTTATTGTCAATTAACTTTATGAGAATTTGATTAATTAAATATATACAGTGTGTCAATTTAAAGACTCACCTCTAGTGAGACACGTCAAATTTGTATTCGAGGGGGAAGAATTTTATTCATTTATATTTATTTTTACTACCTAAAAATTCAACTGAAGCCATCTCTGAGTGAAATCCGCAATTACTTAGTTGCCAACCTTATAATTTCATGAAACTACCGATTTACCCAATGAACATTCAAAATGTTTAATATATAATTAAGAGGATTGGTAGTAGTAGTAGTAGTAGTAGTAGTAGGTTTTGATTGGCCTCCACCCTTTCGGGAATTTAGCCACGAGTTTTGCTATTTATTTATCTACAATGCAGCCAACTTAGATTTTTATATTATTTTCTTCCGCAAAGATAAATAGCGCCTAATTCAATTGAATTTTATTCTTTTTTAGTATCTCAATTAAATTTCCATTAATGTTTAACTCCTCTTGTTTAAAAATATCCTTTATCTTTTGTTGGGAATCCTTATATTTTGGGCTAGTATCGCAGTAGGGGAACAATGTGGTTTATAAAATGTTGGAGCGCCGTCATTTAGTATTGCAACTGAGTTTTCCACTATTGATTCATACAATTCATTCCCATGTCGATCGGAGGGCTGGTTACCCCAAGCAGGATGGTGAGAGTTGAAATCACCACAAATAATAAATGGGGAGGGTATTTGTTTAAACAGAATTGTAACAATTACCGACTGATTGTGA